>JAQFXM010009057.1:0-10006 GCA_034693345.1 Entomobrya multifasciata | reverse complement strand
CGATGACGAAAAAGTTGTGAGCATCGTTATGCAATATTAGTATGCCATTAGTTCATTTTTCTCTCTTGTCAGGAAAATTGTCCTCTTTTTTCTGTCTCATTGAATTGCCAATGAACATTTCACCAAAAAAATATACGAGGTTTGCGTGAATGAAAGCAATAAAGATATTTCCAGTATTCCAAATGTGACTGTATTACGCTACGTTCAACACGCTCGTTGGGTCGGTCGGTCTGCTGGTAAAAAGCATTGTGCATGTTCATGGTTTTTGATGATGATGATGATGAGGATGGTAGGTGGTGGTTAAATGTAAAAAAGAAAGAAAGTAGAGAGGAAGGAAACTAATACGTTCTGACAAAGTAGAAGTAACTAGTACTGTGAATATTCAATAATATGAATGTAAGGTAATACCGCATCAGAGAAACAAGAGACGTCGACCGAGGACGTGAAAATGAAAACGGTCTCTGTTGGAATTTTAGCCAGAAGCACGCCTCCTCTACCTATATAACTTATTGTCCAGCTTGTTTCATTACTACCAAAAAAACGTAAATATAAATATACTGCCTACATGATCTTGGCTTTGTTTCTATCGAAAAACGTGTTGGTGTGATGGTGTGAATGAGTAAAATGGAGAAAACGAAGTTATTCGAATGACTGCGTATTCATGAGCGCCATTCCATTTCTCGCCATTCACCATTATCAATGCTCCTTAGTGTACTGAACATTTTTGTTATTGTACTTTGCTAAGAAATGCGCCTCTCTTGCTGTTTTGTTGAGACTTAAGAAAACGAGGCATTCGGAGAATAGAATTGCGAAGGGGTTTGCCATCTAGTAATTCTACTTATTTTTCTTATCACAAGAAATTTCGGAGAAAATTTTTGTTTCATAAAATAGTCCAACATGTACACAAACTACGTATTATATGTGAAGGCGGAGTATCTATTGTGTGGTTTATTTGGTACTCCACGCCATTCCTCACTCACGCAGTTTTTTCCTGGAGTAATTTACTCAAGACTACTGGAGAAAAAAAGGGTTTCTTATATATGATGACTTACTGTATTACCATGAGTGACCAGAGACGGAAACGGGTATGAATAGTTTCAGTAATAGTTTCGTTTACAGTGATGTCGTGACTGGCACAATATGAGGACGATGGTAAACAAACATAAAGTATAATAGACTGCTTTGTGTTGTAATGACATTTGCAGGAAAATATACATATAACGTATTTTCGTATGTTCATTGTTCAGTCAGATAGTATGTTTTGCGAAGGTATAATTTTTCATAAAGTTTGGGAGTGTGATTTTGAGAATGACTGTGTGCTATTCAGTTTACTTTATTTGATGAAAAATTTTGCGAAAGGTAAACAATTCCAATCCAATGCTGAAAAATATTGGTATGCCCATTAAAATCATGTATGCAACTGAAATTCTGTAATATAACTTGACATTCAGGCTTACATAAAGTTAAACTATTTTGTGTTTTGACATTTTTAGCGTTTAACATATAAAAAAGCTTTAAAACTTAAAAAAAAATATTAAACTTGAAAATGTTTACTTTGAAATGGGTTCTTTTACTTTTTTAAAGTTGCAAAAATTGTGAATGTGTGTAATTGTATTATTTATTCAAAAGTCTGTATATAATGTAAATATTTGAATAAATTGCAAACTGCATCATCATCATGGTCCTTGGCATTATTATTTTTGTTACTTTTTAAATAAAAGAGGATGCATCGAATATCAAGTGGCACCGCTGCGCTGCTACTTTTGTTGATATTGCAAAAGGAACAATTATTTGTCAAGTTTTTAATCATTTTCTATTCAGTCATTTAAAAACTTTTAACATGTAAATTTATGCATGGCTCTCTCAGTTTAGTTGCTGTATTTAATATTTAAAAAGTAAATGCACGTTCGTTAAGTGGTTGTGATGCAGCAGTTTAAGTAATAATGGGTTTTTTCGTGCTTAACATCAAACACCTCAATTATAAGTACTTGCATTGCATATCTAAGTATGATATAAATGCAAGTAGCATTTTTCTTTGTTGCAAATATGTTATAGAGATAGCACGTGTATTTAAGCAAGTGCCACAACAGCACACACACACGTAATTTTTTTTGTTATCATTATCGCCGAGCTCTGCAACCGTGAGTAAATATCAGAATCTCTTTAGTGTTGGATCTTGATCCGCTGATAGTATCTTTAGTGGCCATAAAATGTGCAAAAGAGTCATAAACGTTGCTGTAGGTCATAAACCGATAACTTCATCATTATTAAAAGACAGGAGTACGTGTATATTGTATGGAATGCGTGTGCATGCGTGCGTATTATGCATCTCTTGTTTTTTTTAGACAAAAAGAAACGTGTCTAAAAAATAATAACAGTTTACCGACACATGATAAGTCCAGAATTTTTATCTTTGTTGCATCCTACTTAAAATTATGATCATCAAAAATATATATTGGTTATTAGTTAAGTAGTAACCTTGTTCTTGGTTTTCAATTGCAGTTAGTGAACTTCATACTTGGATGGAGGACGTTTCCTTTAAAGTAAATAGAAGTACAACTGTTTTAGAGAGAATCTTTTAGTCATAAAAGTTGTTTTTCAATTAATGCAGGTTTTAACTACTTAAAACTTAAAACATGCTTGCACGTATACACACTATACAGTTGCCATGGAATTTATGATTTGAGATTCGATAAATCACAGAATAACAAAATACAGTGGTTTTATTAGTATGAGTAATAATAATAGAGCATTGTGTTTAAGTTTTATGGTTATATTTATTACTAATTTTCGCCTAAAATATTAACATGATTTTTTGTTTTTTTAAATCAGGTTTTTAAAAAATTTCTTGACATAATAAACAACTATATTATGTATTAAGGAGAAAGTGATAAAATGATTAATGCACTGAAATTTTATTTTCGATGGTTGATGTAATAAAAGTGTGTATTAAAAAATTCAAAATAACTTCTTTTGTTGTTTGCGGTGGTCGCGGTGCATGTATTATAGTCTTGAATTTTATTGTTGTGGGCATGGTTTGTGTGGTATGTTTTTTTGCAATTTAAAGTAATTCCTCGAAACATTCAATTTCCTGAATTCAATTCGGACATTAAAAACACATTTATCTGATGATTTACTAAAACAAGTTATGGCATTCAATTTAATGTTTATAAAATAACATTGTACACAAAAATATTATGTAACGAATGAACTAGTAGCATAAATTCGAAAATTGATTTAAAAGCCAGTAAATATAACATATTTAACTTTTGATAGACATACTAGCAGAGTGGAAATCTGTTTAAACTGAGCAGTTTTATAGATTATGGCATTTTGAGGTTTTCTCTCCCTCTTGTATATTTGCTATTTGCTTCCCATAAATTTTGAGCATATTGATAAATATTTGAGTTAAACAACTTTTTACAGAACTACATTATGACATTAAGACATTCGTCATTTATGTTGCTAACTACCTTGGCAGTTTTGTGCAGTCTTGTCTATTTGCTTTTGCGTACGTACCAAAACCAATGAAACGCTATTAAAAATTCCTTTGAACCATTTACTTTGGTCTTGATCTGCTATGTCATCGCGTCACACATTTTGCGTCTTAATATTCTCAAGGATGTTAATGGAAAATCGAGAAAAATCCTTATTTATGATAATGATAAGTAGGCTTGTTATTATATATGCATTAGAAAAATATTATCTCCTTCACATCCTTCTCCTTCTTTGTTTTTATATAAAAAGGAATAAACTATAAGACATAAAAGATCATATTAAGTACTGCGCGGTCGCAAACTTCACCCAAAATAAATCATCTGTGTAGGAGGATATAAACCTACAGAAAATACAGAGATTATCATATAAACCACAAACCAATGTTAAATTACAATCCCACAAAACGCTATGATAACAACAGCTTAAAAAAGATTCCGCATAAAAACTAAAATTCATACACAAATACATTATTTGACTTAAGCTATACATTTTTTGTACTTTGGTACTGTTACTTTTGAACATTCGTCATAAAATCATCATCTTTTCATCAAAGTTTAGTCACCAAATACTTTGAAATAGTTTTATCAACTAAATTGATCGTGAGTATGTCACGAAGGCAAATGTAGCATTGGTGAATTAACGATTAGTACACCTCACCCACTTAAAAATGATACTACTCGGATGCTTCTGATATGTACCATGTAATTATAATGAATCCTTATCGTACATTGGAGTGTCTTATTCCACCTAACCTATGTGATCTAACCTATTTATAGAGAAATATGTAAGAAAATATTTATACTGTGTCTTTCGTGTGAAGGAATGTATTTTTGGTCTGTACTTTTCTGTATGCTATTTTTCCAGATACATAAGCAGGCATAATATTATCTTTGAATATATTTCTTTGTTTATCTTCTCTTGCTTTTTGAGTTATCAGCAGAATAAATGTCTGTAGTCTATGTACTTTGCACTATAAATATTGACGAATGAAATCCCATTACATTTGATCCGGCTTATCGTCTTATTTATACAATAACAACATGTACAGAGATTTTAAAATACTTAAACTTTTACTTTATTTTAAATTGAATATTGTTTTGAAAAAATCTTTATTTCTTCGTTGGGTCGTCCTCCCAAATTAACTTGTAATAGTTAATTGTAGAAGATAAAAGTGAAACTTTATAGACTAATCTTATCAATGACGAACAAAGGCAATTATTATGCTTAACTTTTAACTTACGTGGGTGCACATTAGTGTTTAAATTTAATCTAGAATAATTGTATTCCCTTAGAAATAAATCACAATTTCTCTATATCTTTTTATATGACTCTACTTGTTGCTTGACACAAAAGACAAAATGTACAAGACAGTTGACAAAAGATAGGGGTAATGTTTAATGGCTTGTTGAATTGTAAGAAGACCTTTTTCTTATTAAATGTCCTTTCTTACATTCTGTTATCAGATTTTATTTCTCCTTTTTTCATTATGTTTCATCGATCCCCTATATAATTGATTCTAAGAAGAAATCCTTTGATACAAAAAGCTGAGATGAGATGAAGAAATAATTCACTTTGATTCCTCATGTGTTAAATTATATAAAGCTCTGTCAATCTCTATCCTGCTTTCCTTTTTGTGCATTTTTATTCATTCCAATTTCACATTACGTTCCACTCATTTTCAAGACAAGCCATTTCTTTTCAAGTGGACAAATAAAACACTCCCACTCTTCTTCATCTTCTTCTGTTCATTCTTCTCCATTCCATTTAAAAGTTCCATGTGAAAAATTTTCTACTACTTTTATTGTACAACTTCAATTGAGTCTTCTTTACTCCAATTCTAATCAAACCCATCTCTGAAGAATGTGATGTGGTGTGGGAGCTCTTCTGTATAATGGCAAATGGTAGGTAGCATTTACATCTTCTGTTACAAATGCATATGTTTAATTTTATTTCTCAGCAAGAATCCCTACTATTTTATATCAAGACTCTCTTGTACTCTTCTCCATTTTCTTAAAACTTCTTCTTGTTCTTCTCATTCTTTTAACAAGTCTTTTTATTACAACATGTGGAGTAACAAGACAAGAAGTGACGACACTTTTATGTGCTCTTCTCAATCTTTCTTTTCTCTTCTGGAAAATATATAAATGTGGGCTTGCCTTGTATTTTTTTGTCTTGATGCTTGTCTTAGTTCATGGGTTGAGGTTGACCTTTTTCTATGAATTAGTATCAGTTTTCATCCTCAGTTTTTCATTTTTACTATAACACACTATTTTACTGGATGAACAGAGTTGCCTTCATTTTTACCATACATTTTCTGAGTGAGTACACCCAATTCATTCACCCAACACAACATTATTTTATTTTTATACATCCATTATTCTTCTGGGCTCTTTTGGCTTGCATGAAAAAAATATGCTATTCATTCGTTCGTGCTATCATACCATCATTTATAGTATGCATATTTACTGTATGAACTTTTATACTATTTTTTATATTTAAATATACATAACATAAGATATATGGCTTGAACATACTCCCCAACTTGAATTATCTTGTGTCGAGAAGCATTAAACGATTCTGTTCAGATTGCAAAATGTTCTTTCCATATTTCATTTGCTTTTACCATCTTTTAATGTGAACATATTCAGTTTAGATTCTTTTGGTCTTCGTATTATTAAGTAGTGCGAGGTACTTCGTACAACTTGTTGATTTCGTATTTCATGTCTGTCTGTGAGTCTGTCCACGCTCTAATTCAAAAACGCTTTAACCTACAGACTTCAAATTTAGTACACAAGTACCTTATGGTATAAGTAAGAAGCCTATTGATTTGCAGCCAAATCGGTTAAACGGTACCGGAGTAACGGCCAATTAACGATTACATGCTAATCAAATGGGCAAAAAATATTATTGGATGAATCGATAGATTAGAGTATTGGCATCAAACTTTGTCAAGCGACCTTAGTCTAAAACTCAATAGTTTTGGAGATACAATCAAATAACGTGGAAGAAAATTATATATATTTATTTTTAATTCACATTTAAAAATCAGTAAAAAATACTGCGAGCACTACTTTATTTTTTACTTACAGTACTAGTTGAACACGAAAAGTGATGAGATGCATTAGTTTTTATTGTGATATCATAATATTATTCATGGTTTTTGTCTTGTCATTAATTCAGGTATGGAAATACCAAATTAAGGCTTAGTGAACGTTGCCAACTTCAATACTTATATACTAAGATTTTTTTAAATATTAATTACTCGGTAATTAAATTTATGTAGCCACATGTTCCGTTTGCAGCTCCATTCTGGATTTTTGACACATAAGTTACTTTTTAAAGATTTAAGTGCCTAAATTGAAAGCCTGCACGTGTGAAATGTGTGTAAAATCATTTACTCCACGATAAAACTTGAAAACGCACATCAAAACGGTGCATGAACAAATAAGTGAGCACAAATGCAATTTGTGTGGAAAAGGTTTTGCTGTAAAGGGAACCTTGGAACGTCATATGAGAATACATACGGGAGAATAGCCATACAAGTGTACTTTATGTTCCGCTGCTTTTATCCAGTCCACCCGGTTAAGCCAACATTTAAAAATTCACAATTAATTCAAATTTGGTAATGAATTTGAATATTAAAATCATGTTTCCGAGTGCGAGTTTTAAAAAGCCTTCAAATGTTCTGCTCATTTAATAGATTTAAGCGTATTTAGAAAATATTCAAAAATTCACATTTAATTCAGATTTGTAAAGTTTATACAAAGTTTAAAATCCGAAATCTTGTTAACAAGTTTGAAGACTAAAACCGAGCAGATTATAGGGCTGTACAATAAATTCATATTGTAAATATACCTGGTGGACCTCACTGGTCATCCCATCTTTGCACTTTATCGTTTGACTTTCTTGTTTAAAGGTATCAGTAGAGGCGAGGCCCGCTAAGTATCTACCATTTGAATTTGCTGTAACTTGAAATTATTAACTATTCTATAAATGGGCCTGATAGTAATTTCCACTTGCAAATGTGTAATAGGAACAAAGATTAGTTTTGAACTGGGACATTTCATCTGAATTCATAAGCCAGAGAATATGATCTAGACAACAGTGTGAGCCAAGCAACTAGAGTATTTAATTAGTCGATGTGCAAATAATAGAACTAGGATATAATTTGCTCCCGAGTTTATTTAATTTAATTTTAATTATCCAATTAGATTGTTTGTTTTAAGTTTAAATACTAATTTTTCATCTAAAAGTAATTATTGTGGATTAAGCTCTTACATTTCTGACATGCATTTATTTTTGTGAAATAACTTAAAAGAATTGTGATAACCGGAAATGAATTTTTGCCAATTGTATTTTCCGCTTGTTGCTTATTTCCATGGTGCATACATAAAGGGTCACCAGTGTGTCTCACTTCATACAACGTTCATAATAAAACAAAGTCGGTGTATAAAAAATGATTGCTAAAAATTAGCTTAAATTTATTTTTTACATTGTAATTTACATTTGAGTTATAAAATAATTAACCTATCCTATTTTTAAACACCAGAAAATAAACAACAATTTAAATGAAATACAATTTAACCATGTTTGAGTTTGATCTAATTCTATACACCCTAAAAATGTAAACGGAAAACCTGACTTGGCGTCACATTCATTCGCTCGGGTTGTTATTCCATTCGATTCACTTTTCCTCAATTCTCTATGAGTTTTTTTCAGTTTTCGCGTGTTTTTTTAAACTTGAATGTTTTTCATATCAAATCAGCTCAGCTGTCTCCTTTCAAAAAACAAATATTCCACTCAGCTGCACTTCAAAAATTACGCTAGTTAATTAGGTTAATTGATTTGTAGTATGTTTATAGTTAATTAATAAATTTTGTATAAAAATACGACAAATACGAATTAAAACGACTAAAGAGCAGAACATGGGACCACTGCA
Organism: Entomobrya multifasciata; assembly: GCA_034693345.1. Lineage (NCBI taxonomy): Eukaryota > Metazoa > Arthropoda > Collembola > Entomobryomorpha > Entomobryidae > Entomobrya > Entomobrya multifasciata. Next base: position 1,569 of record JAQFXM010009057.1, on the reverse strand, counting down.
TTTCTCCATGCAATTCTCTCCAAGAATCATCGTCCATCGAAAAAACGTAAACAAATTTACTGACTATTCATTTAAATCTAAGTACATTTCCGTCTTAAATTTCAACATAATTAACTAACTGTTTTACAAAGAGAAATTACAATTTATATTTACGCACAGTTTTGGAGCAAGCATCCCCCGCTGCTTACCCATGACCTTCTCTCTAAGCCTTCCGTGCTACCCCGGGTGTTGCATTCTAGTCAATTAATTAATTTTCCCTTGAATGCATCAACCAAATATAAAAAAATTATCAACTGCGCCAAGCTTAGCAGCGTGCTTTCATAAATTCATTTCATTTGAAACACACACATTTCAATAGTCTCACTTGGAAAAAAAATTTGGTGGTTGACCCCTCCACAACGTTGAATTTAATGGATAAGGTGACCCAAGCCGGGATCAAAGGTCATCTGGAGGAGTTCCAAGCCATTTGGAACATTTGGCTGCGTTGTTTGGATAAGGACGATCGTGGAATCTTTTGGGTTATTGGAGCTTATCAGTGGTTCGAGCGGATAAAGCCGCTAGTTTTCTTGAAAAGAGGTTACTTAATTAAAAATTAATTTAAGGATATTTTAAATGAAGTGGTTAACTGATTATTAATTAATTGATTTAACTGATAAGTGGTTAACTGATTATTAATTAATTGATTTAACTGATAAGTGGTTAACTGATTGGTTCTTGCAGTGAGGTTGCTGTTTGCCTTTTCAAATAATTATTTGTCAATTTTTTGGCGGGAATTTTAAATAAAATAAAAATTTGTGATGTGTGAAAAAAATATTTAACGGTTTTCAATGGTAAAAAATATGAATTGTTTTAAAATGATCAAAACTTTTAGAAGCATGAGTATGAGCATCCAAAGCTTTTTTTCTGTCGAAAATATACGCGTATTTCAAAAGATTCGGGATACCCCTTTTGTAGAAAAGTGAAAGCGCGGGAGGAATTTCATTTTAAATTATTTCAGCAGCAGAATAGCTCAGTAGACTGCACTGCTGTTTGACAACAAAACCGGTAAAGTGAGTAAAATAATTAACTAATAGTTAATATCATTTTCTTTCGTATGTATAATACGAAAGAAAATGATATTTGACTTAAATGAAGGATAATGTGAACACAGTGCTATCATGTAAAAAAATCACATAAAAGGAAAATCTGTATTACACAGGGGAAAAATTCTTTGTTCAATAAATACAATTACATTTTCTCACGCATGCAGACGGATGCACCAACAGCGTTTATGTGGTTGTAGTTTACCCAAATAATACTCACATAGCTACTTTTAGCCTCATATCTCTATCCAACAAACTTTTAATCATTAAGATATCCGCTGAGAGGTAGCAAGAGTACATCCAGATTAGCTTACCCTACGGTAACTTTAACAAGAAAAGGTATTTACTATTTTTTGTTCATTTTTTCATGCGTAAAAGTTTTAAGGGAAAATTATCATATGCAAAATTACAAAAAAAACAATTCTTTTGCTGCTTCGTAAAGGTTCTATCGTTGGCATACGAAGAGCTCCAGAGAGGCTAGGCACAG
>JAQFXM010009056.1:0-10008 GCA_034693345.1 Entomobrya multifasciata | reverse complement strand
ATAAAATAATGATGAGAGAGAATGGGGAAAAGAGAGTAAATAGTTTCCGATGTCAGCAAAATGTTCAAGCTTTTTTTTGTGTTTGCAAATGGGCTTGATGATGTAACATAACGTAACGGAAAATGTTAAATTGTTCTCAAAATTTAGGGAAACAATGGAAAAATATTTTTGTGGAACTAAACAAAGATTTGCAGCCAAGTTCAGTAAAATGGTATTTATAAACATACATACATGGTCTTTATCATAAATGCATCGTTAAACATAAAAAAGCCGAAACTAGTACTGTGGATTTAGGTTTACCATATCCAACAGGTTCTTAGGAGCCATCTACTCAAATCCTAGGAATACTAGCATAGCAACTATGTAACCTCATTTTCTATTTACTGTTTATCTACAGCAACATTGTACATATACTCATTGTTTTAAAGAAAATTAACAGCGTCGAAGCTAGTTAAATATTGACTAAAATATTATATTTCGGATGGGATATATCAAGAAAATTTACATTGCGTTTAGTAATTTTGATTCATAAAATCTACAAAATTTTATTGAGTTTTAGACAAAGTATGTTAAAAATTACTTAATAAGTATGCATAATATACTTACAGTAAATATATTATGTTCTTACAAAATTGTGGAGACTTATTATGGATTTATTTATTTTTGATGCAAGACATTAATATGAAACACAGTTTTTTTGCAGCAAGAAAAGGGTTGGGTGCCTAAAATCGTGAGATCATCACCTGAAATATTAGACATTTTTTGAGTGGAGTCCAGCAATAAAGGTATGCATGAATCATGAAGGTATATCGTCATCGTCGCAGCAAAATAACTGGTTATCCATGCAAAGCAACTTTGCGGTTTATCATTATCCACTGAAGCTAGTTAACTGCTGCTGGAAGACCACAAAGATGCGATACATTTCTTCATGAAACTTGCAAACATGCAAGCAAACATTGTAGTCTTTCTGCTCATTGCATTGTCCATCTTGCATTGTTGACGGAATACGGAATGCAAAATACATGTCATGCAATTGCATACCCACGCATTATAGTATCCAGAAGAGTAAATCCAGTTTTTTGGTTCCAGCAGAGAATTCAATCAAGTGCATGCGTACCTGTGTAACCTACCTGTGTACCTGGTCCACATGTTTTTAATCAAGCAAGTAGATATAATGTATGTAAATGTGTACGACACATAATGCCCTATATGTTCCAGTCCTGCAACACCGAAAGAAGAGTTTAGATTTTGTTCTTTTGTTTACCTGTAATCTAGTTAGCTTACCTATTTTTTTACTGCCCCCACGCCACGCATGCATTTAACTTTTATCTCTAGCGACGGTTTGGAACAATCCGCATTGTCATTTATTTCCGCCACCGCCGCTGACAACCATTCTAAGAAAATGACACAAGACTACGATGACAATGAGAGTGGGGGCAGCGAAAGTGAGTTTTTAGTAATTGACGAAAATTCTCCACTACTTCTTGACCTGGATCCTCCCGGAACCCGAAGAAGCTATATGGAAGGAAATAGCAAAAAGAAATCTAATCACAGATCACTCTTATCTTTTAAAATTCGGAGGCCCCAAGGACAAAAGCTTCCATGGGTCATTGGTTTTACTGCTTTGTAAGCTCCTTTTGAAGTTATAAAAAGATGCCAACAAGGCTGAAGTACTGAATTAATGAGACCTGCAACGCTTCCATGGAAAGCAAGCTTTCCTAGACCAGCTTTCCATGGAAGCGTTGCAGGTCTCATTATACTGAATTATGTAAACTTTCATTTTTACTTGATTAGGGGAATGGCCGCAATGGTTCTGATTGGGTTTGTGACCATGTTTGAAGACACCGCTTCAGTGGCAAACGATCGGATTAATGATAACATTTTTGTGGACAATAATCCATCCAACGTGTCACCGTTACCTTTAACGCCCCCTGCAACACCTGAAATTGTCATTCATGAAGCTCCTGCCGCAGAAACCGTGAATCAAGATTCATCAGCCTTTGTAGTTGTACCACCTGGTGCACCCTCACCACCCGCTTCCGTAAATTTACTGACTTCTCAACGCATAAATGGTTCCAGTCCCAATCCATGAGTGATACCTCTCCAGCTCTGAACTGATACCAGGCTTATCTACCGACCGATAACGTTTTGTATCACGTTTTGTCAACGCCTTACAACGTTTACCACTTTCGAAATTCGACTCATTATACCTTACTTTTTAAGGTGCACCATTTAATGTAGTATTTAATTTAATGACAGGGTAGTATAGGGCGGAAGGGTAGTGGGTAGTTTACTAGTTTAGTTTAATTTAAATTTGACATAATCACATACATTCAACATATTCACATTACACATTTCAACAGTGCCATATTATAGCGTTGACTCTTTGTATGAGAATCTTTTCATTCGACATGTGTCTTCGTTTTACCTGGGAACATTAGGAAGTACTCCCAGTATATGTAAAGAATCTACTATATCTTATAACGTATACGATGTATGTTGTACAAAATTATAGCAGTTTTAGTTTGTAGTTTACAGAAAAATGAAACATGATTTGTAATACTTATAATGACCAATGTGAAAATTTGTAACCAGTGAACACGTGTACAAAAACGTACGCATCGCATTATGTACATCGTAAGATAAATAAATATCGCAAAAGATCGTTTTGCCAAGAATAATTGTATCAAAAAAGTTATCAGTGAAGTACACAGGAAACTATTATTGATTTTTACACAATTTGCACTATAATTTGCTTCAACTGAAACATAGTTTTGTAAAATAGTGCAAATCAGCGTTTCAGTATCAGTACGTACTGCCAACTGCATGCATGTATCAAATCAAATTGCATGAAAGATAGGAATTCGCAGGTTGAAAAGTAATTGATTGAAATTAAGCTTGTGTATTTGTTTAAGAAAAACTAGAGCAAGGTTGTGGTTTATGTCAATGATTTGAGTTGTTAAAACAAACATCTTTGAAAAATGCACCAAAACGTAAATCACAACATTCACAAGGTATGGGTATACGCCTACACGCACGCGAAGTATGCTGCCTGTCATCTCTATTGAGTTGAAGTGCGCAGGTATAAGTAATCAATGACCCGTTAAATTCTCCATTTTTACCGTACAGAACTTATGAGAAGCATCTAATTTTTTAACTGGGCTGGACTTAATTTTAATTTTCATATTTGCATTTACATTTACATGTATAGCTAATAGCTAAACATGTAGCTAAACCCTTTCACATTCCCACGTCCCCTGACACCTAGACACTAGAACTAGACACGCCAAGTAAACATGCCTTTTATTATTGCACTTTTTTACAAAATGCAGATATGCAGATTGCAGACCACGTCATAATCATGTCATTAGTTTGATGAATGCCAGAGAAAAAAACTTGGCTCAGTTTTTCTGAAAAGCCAAGTCAAACATCAAAAGAAAAGCATTCAAAATTTAGCAAACAAAAGCAAAAGCATAGCTTTGTTCATTTAATAAATCCGACATCCGACCAAATTGAAATTCAACGTGAACAAAAAGTGAGTCCATTCTTTTGGTTTTGGTACATGAATTTTTTAAGAAAAAAAAAATCCATTAAATTTCCCAATTTCGCAACAAAACATCCTGCCATGTTCCATTTACAATTCCATGTAAATTACCTCAAGTTCATTATTTTTATATCCTTGACCTTGAAAACAAGCTTACGTACATACATAACGATAAGTGATGTAATGCGTGTACCTAAAACTAAGGTAGGAAATCCGACCGAGAGGAAGAATGGAAAATTATCTACCGTGTCTTTTTTAATAGTGGGTGTAGTGTAGTTCTGTTCTAGTATGCAAAACTCTGCAACTGTTAAAGAGACGAGGAAAATGTAGCGAAAAAAATGTGCTGGAGGAAAAGAAAGGGTTAAGCTGTACGTTTTCTTGTGTGCATACTTTACATGCATGCGGCGGTGGTGGTGGTGGTGCGGTACCGAAAAATCAGCCGATAGACCTTGTCTCGTTCAAATACTTTTTTTGCTCTCTATTCCACACACCGACTTTCGACCTTTTTAACAACTTCCCGTTTTTCTATTCCACTGCATTGATTTTTGTACCGGTTTTTTTTTGGTGTGAAAGAAAACAAGGAACGGGATATATTTTTAATGAGTAAAATATCTAGTCATTCCTTTAAGTTAATTAGTTTATTAGTACAGTTTTTAAAACTGTAAGTTTTGTATTGACTGTGTAAACGGTTACCGGCAATACCGGCATAGAATTGGTTATCCAATACAGTATTTTGTCTGGTGTTTTTCTAGTCTACTAATCTTTGTGTGTTGGGCACAGTTAAAAAAAGTCATTAAAAATGTGGTTTGCTACAGTAGCTTGTGTACTATTTCCGGCGTATTTTCTGGTGGATGTAAACTACTTCATTAGATGTGCGTTCACAATAATTTATGCGAAGGCAAGGAAGAAGATAAGCTTTTTGGATCCTTCTACAATTTATGGTGAGTGAGAATTGTATAGAGAAATGAGTAATGTATTGTTGGACACGGGACGTGTAAAATTTTAATACTAATTTGTGTATTGCTTTTATGTATTTTCTAGGATTTGTAATAACTAGCGATATTGACTTCTTGCTAACGCACATGAACAATGCGAGATTCCTCCGAGAACTGGATTTCGCCCGGATTGACCACGGAACTCGATCCGGGTTTATGGAGGAAACTTTAAGACGTGGAGGATCGATACTCTTGGGATCCAGCTTTATCCGGTATCGACTTCCGTTGCCCGTATTCTCCAGATACAAGGTGGGTGCACACTACACATAAACAGAAAACCATTATCTATGAATTTAATCAAATTAAAAGTTTTGTTTGTGTTTGCGAAACATGTCAATCAATTTTATTTTGGTTTACATTTACAGATTGTCACAAACGTAGTCTGGTGGGACGAGAAGAACGTGTACCTCGCCCACAAAGTGATAACCTTGAAAGATAACATTGTCCGTGCTGTTATCTACGCTCGAGCAACCTGTCTCAAAGTGAATGTTCACAACATTGCCGAGTTTCTAAATCCTGAAATTGAGCGACCTGAAGAGGACTCCATCGCCCCGGATTATAAAAAGTGGATGGAAACACTGCAGCTTTCTAGTCAACTAATGAAAGCTAAAATTGCAAGTGCTGGTGGTGCTATTGTAGCAGGTGGAGGGGATGCGGATGTTCCTTTAAATGCTATTGTAGATGATCAGTGTACCTTTCCCACTAACACTATTGTGGATGGAAGCTGTAATGGTGATGATAAAGCAACCTGCAAATCTTCTCTTATCGAACAGTATTCTACGAAGGATAACTCTATTTTACATCAAGATTGATCTCACATTAAAACTAAGCGGTTGTATTGTAATAATTATCACCATTTTATAATTAGTACCTTGAAATATGTATACTGCCCACCTCGGACAGACCCAGGTCAGGTTATGTCAGTGGGTAAATCGAAGCAAAATAATTTAAGAACAAATTGTTATCGATTTGGTATATTTTAATTTATATAAACTTCTTGTGTGAATCATTTGTCTGTTTAAGTTTAAGATGTGTAAACTAATGGCACAAATTAAGTTTTAGTAGCTTTAATTTTTTATTTGTTGATCAATAAAAAACTAATTAATTTTTTCTGTGTTACCAATTCTATCAATGGCAGTTTTGGTTTATTTTTTGGGTCAGTACCTTTTATATGAGCTTTAACTAGTATTCTGTCAATATTATTACAATTAACGATTATATTTTACAACATGTATTAATCTAGAAGAGCTGTGATTTAACTGCAATGACTAATGACGATAGATTTAAATTATGGTGGCTTGGCTGACATTACAATTTTAGTTTTGAAACGAAAAGTTGTGTTTGTGTTGGAAAGCCAGCAACGCATGTTTCAAGCTATTTATGTAAAGAGTATAGAAATATGAGTAAATTCTCACAATTAATTTTGTTAATAAATAGCAGTGATTTACTTTTCTGCTTGTATTGTAGCATCTATACTGAGAAAATACGACAATTCAAAATATTTGGAATAAACTGTCTTTAAGTCAATTGAAGCATTTTCACTGGACCCATATAGCCTGGCCATTATCACTTATTTTAGTGCATCTCTTGAAATACTGATAGCATTTTAAATCCACGTTGCCTATTGACACAGATCCATAAAATGATTAATTTTTAAGGAAAGGGTGCACAAGGATCTTATCATTCATGTGTTTGGTTGGATTATGCATGCATAATAACATCTTATGTTACTTCCTTATAATTGAATGAAGAACGTGGTCCAACCCATCCCATAAAAATGGCCGACAAAGCAGAAGTTAAAGCATCTCAATCCTCAGTCAAATCCCCAAAAAAGCAAAAAGAACCATCATCAACATCCGACGAAAAATCCCTTCGTCAGCTAATAACCGAATCAGGTTTTCACTGGGATGTCGGCAGACGCCCTGCTCCTAAGGTATCCCGCGGGGAACAAAATGTAGAATTGTTAAAATTCAAAGAAATTGTGGAGCAGGCACACTTGAAAGACGCAAGGTCCAAACGAGCGTTTTGGAATTTACGCAGGAGACGTCAATTGAGAGAAGTTTCGGTTCGGGTTTTCTCAGCAGGCCTTGTAAGCACTTATCATTATCATTTCAAACAAACTTATCAGTCAAAATACTTCGTTTTTATCCTACTAAACTTGAAACTGCTAATTTAATTGTTTACAGTTATCTTCTATTATGTTGGCTATCATTACATTCATTTGGTATTATCATTTCAACCATATTTACAATCTTTACGTGGTCCCAGTGGCAGTTGCTCCCAAAAATAATTCTTCGTTTGCGTCAGCGTCAGAAGAGCCTGTTCATATTGAAACGCCATTTATCTCGGGAGTTAAACATGCTGAATGGGCATTTAACCAGTATGCGCATGGACTGCTGTTTTTAACAGTCGGTAGCATTTGTGCTAATTATGCGAGACGAAGGCCTTTTAAATATCGAGTGTGGTGGTATTTAATTGTAAGCTAATTACAATACTACTTTTATGAAATAATTTCAAGTAAACTATGATCGAAAAAATTTTGATTCTTTTTTGGGGGATAAACAGGCGATTATATTGGTTGTGGGAGCTATCATTTATTTCGTGACGGCTCCAACGTTTCCATTGTTCACAAGCAATGATGACGAGGAACGTGCGATGTTGAAGAGAGATGGAGGAGAATATGAAGCTTATCAAAAGGATGTGAAGGGGTCCCTCGAGTTTTTTCGTATGATATGACTTAAGACATTAAATGGTTAATTTGTTGGTAAAAAGAATAGTATTTTTTTCACAACTTTGTTTTACTATCGCTTCGAAGGAAATGGCCAGTGTGAAGATAGTGAGAAATCGACAGATGGGAAAGATGATGACACGAAGATTAGAATGAAGTTTTTCTGTGAAATGATTTCTAGGCTGACTTGCTTCTTATATTTCATGTGGGTCAGCATAGTGGTCCCTTTGCTAATTCTTGTGTTATGTTTGCTGGAGATATTGGCGAATGCGAGGAGCTGGACAATGAAAGCCCAGCATCAATACAAGAAAAGGACTGCTCAGCAAATTGAAGCTGATAAGAGCAGAAGTATGCAGGCAGTTGTGAAAACAAATACTGAGCTTTTGTACTAAAAACTAGGAATTGTTCAAATGATCATTTTAACGTTTTAGTTTAAAATGTTTAAATTATATTTAAATTAGTTTGAAATTCTAAATGTGTATGAAATAAGTATCATTTGTGACAGAAAATGGATCTTTTGATTTGTAATGTGAAGCTGTTCAATTTGTTTGTTGGGGTCTGACCACTAGATTTTTATTGCATTTTTTGAAGGACAACTAGCTATTCTAAGAACTTTTTTTCTATACATCGCATTATTAGGTTTTTATAACTTATTTGTAAATAAAATGTTATAAATTTAGAAACACAAAAGTTTCCAATTTTTGTGATTAGCTGTCCATTATCGATTTTTAGTGGGAAACGATATAGTTCATATTCAATTTCAACCTGTATTTTTGTAGTTTATCATGTTTTAACGCCGCAACAATGCAAAAAATATTTATATTTAATAGGTAAACTTAATTAGATTAGTTGGGCTTCCAATATCTAAGGTAAAGTGTAATACGCCTACGTGAATGACAAATTTTGCGTGACAAATTTTATAAAATATTTAAATGCAATGTAATGAGACAAAAATTACCCGTGTTTATTGCATAATTTCCCCTCAAATACCATCTCAATATACCCTGCTTACTAATCACCAACACACATTATTCCTTATGATCAGAAAGCATGAATGATCGTAATTTCAACAATTCATTTTTTCACAAACTAAAATCTAACTAATTACATTTTCGCTAAGTGTTTCAGTAAATTTTTGAAATTGAATGAGTGCAATGTACTTCCTTTTTTAGTCATCAACAGATCATCTCATCACCAAATCCTAAACCTATCATCATCCTACTTACACTGTCCAAAGGTCACTTCACTGGCAAGATCTCTTCAACATACTTAGGTACAAACATTTTCAACAAGAATGAAGAAGCACGTGCCATTATATTAGTTAGAGTGTCATGCATGTCATATTTAGCAAAGATCTTCTTACAGTCGTCGGGTTGACTAATGCTTATATGCTGCACTTGAAGAGATACCACAAAAAGTAACATGAAAATGAAATGATAATCAGAAAAAAATGCAAACTGTTCTGCAACATCATTCGAAATACCTTAAGTCTAGAGCTTGTAACATGCAAAAACAATGTATGCCTATCCAACTCAAATCTTATCATTTCAAATTATCAAAAAACGAGTAGCATGCACTTTATTGTGTGTGCATAGTGCATATGCATATGCGTACCTACTTTTCTAGAAGCATTTTAGAATTTTGTTGTTCAACAGCTATATTGAGTGCTATACTAGCTTCACAAAAAACTAATCAATTTTATCGAATGTGTTACACATCTAAAGCTCACTAATAAATACGGTTATATTTTTTATATAATGAACTTAATCAATTGAAATAATCTTTTTTCAAAATTGTTTTGAGGTCTTCAAACTTTAAAGCGTAACCATAAAATATACAGATACAGATATATACTGATTGCTATTATCATTACTTATCGTGCAAATGTTTTTAGCAAATAGCTGGCCACTTTTGAAGTACACACCCCTTTCTACCTCACACCTTATCCCCTCCCCTTCAAGTCCCTTCGTATGTTATACATGCCTTGTTCATTTCATTTGAAATATTGAATTATCTACCAGCTGTGATTTGTACCCCCGGGCTATAATATTACTAATTTTCAATGTCATCAATAATTAACTCTTCTAGATTCAAAAAAACCTGATGATTTTTCTTCTCCTCTCTCACTTTTATTCATTCATACTTGGATTTTTTTGTTAAAATTGACCTATTCATTTGAACCCAAAGCAAGTTTTTTCTTTGGGTGCGTGTGCAATTTGCAAGAACAAGGCACGTCACGTCGTCTCACCAAACTTGCTACAAGATACTTATTCTAAACCAAGATTTCGTTTTCATTTTAAAATCCTGATTTGAACTTAAAAAATTTGCAATAGGTATGATGACGATATTTTATGATGCGATCAAGGTTAAAGTCCAAATCAAATAGGCTGGGATCAAAGTCCACGTGAAACTTGCCAAAAAAATTGCAAAAAAACAAATCTGTGTACATATTATTTTTGTTCAAAAATTTACTTGTTTTCAAATCCAATTTATATTAATATCCAATTTAACACTACCAAGCAAATCCGTGCAAATTAAAATTGCGAAATGTTAAATAATTACCAAATCGATAACAATATGATACCTACTTAAAAATATTCACACATTTAAACAAAAGTTTTAATCCTACCAACATCGCAGTTACATATCACATTGCATATGTCTATACTAGCAAAAGGCCAGCACGCTCTTGATACCCGTTAGTGTACGTCGTACACTATAAAAGTCTAGTAAATATGATA
>JAQFXM010009055.1:0-10009 GCA_034693345.1 Entomobrya multifasciata | reverse complement strand
TTGGCCAAAAACGAATTCAAAAACCATTGTTTAACCACGGTTAACCACATTTTCGTTTAACCAAGTCCTACCCTAGATCAGCGATTGAGATCATACAAGCGATGAATTTTTGGAAATGTGATTCTATTCTGTAGTATCTTATCATCATAGGATTTTTCAAACAGCGTAAATTTACTTTGAACGAGCAATGTTTTATGTATAGTAAATCGATATATATATTGGAAAAGAAAACGAACAGATAATAACTGAACATGACTTGTTGTTGTAGCTTTTTCGAACTGCCTTTCTGGGGACACTGCATACTTGCCTACTTGCTGCAATGAATGTTTTAGTGTATACTGTAGTTGTAATCATAAATAGGAATCGTTCCTTCCTTCTCCTGTCTTGATAACTTTTTTCTTACAAAAAGGAAACTATATGTGTACTTCCTCTACTTTGTGCAATGTCACCAAAAAGTGCACATTTATTCCCTCAAAAAGTATACAAAATCTCATCATCGTCCAAAATAATATTTTTATACTGCAACATCGTTCCACAACATTTCACTTTCTTCTCACGAAAACTCACATCAAATCATTCTTCGCGTATCACATCGACATCAACAAGACAGTTTTACCAGCTACAAGCCAACCAGTATCTACTTTCTGGTAGAATAACCAACAACGAAATTTCATTTTAAAAGCATCTTTGCTGAATTTTGAAGAATACCGTTCTTGCTTACATGGCCATGCCATGATGATATGATGGCAATGCGAACAGAAGCGGAAGTTTCTTTTTTTCTGAATTGTACTTTTACTTGTATCTTATGTACACATGACCATGACCACATCATATTATATTCATGCATTCATTGCATCATCCATAAGATGTAAGAAATCAAGCGTGTTCGTACGCACAGAAATGATGCAGAGCAATAAGAAGTACATACAACAAAGTTTTATTTTCGCATACATTTTTTTCCTCATGAACAAACAGCGAATCTAATAAGATGTGCTTCTCCAATCACCAATGCATGTGTAGTCAAACGTAATCGTAATCTTCTTCGTTGCTGATGCTGTCGTCTTTCCACCAAGAAAATGGGCAATATAATTTACTATTCCATTTATTGCATAAAGATAAAAAGAATCGGACAAAATAAGAAACGCCAGTTAGTCAACATGCAACACAAACAAAAGAAAACATGAATGTAGACACATCTAAAAATAGAGACATGAAACAAAGTTTGTTTTTAAAAGCTAAACTTGTATCCCAATCGAATTTTAAATGCACTTTAAATGCATCAGTATTTCTGAAAAAAATGGACGCGCGTTGGAAAACTAGCAACATTGAAACTAACTCTAACGTGATCAAGTTGCCTGAAATGCTTCCAAGTTGTTTTTGGACATGCACATATATATTTATCCGTCATTACTTCTATAATATGTCAATCGCTTAGCTTCCCTTTAAGACAACATGAAAGAAAAATCGAAACAACGATTGAATTGAAGTTTTACGTAACTTTCATTTTGATCTTTTGTTGTTTCAGATGCTTCCGTCTCATAACATGTTCAAAGTCAAATAATGCATTGTATGCTGGGATGGATAGAGAAAGTTAGTTACCGAGAAAATTTCTGTTCAGTTTACATCCGGGGGAAGAAAGTAGTGAACACGACGGTCATAGACAAATAGTAAAGCATGCTGTTAGCAACGTTTTTTTTCCTGGAATGCTCAATCTATTACACCTACAGTTTAATCAATTACGGCAGCTTCCCTGTTTTTGTATTTCCATCTTTCGTAATGATTACGATCCAATCTTCTGGTTCCACTGAACTTTGTTTGCCTGAGTCAGCCATCAAAGTGACAGAAGTAGACCCATGAACTTCGATCATGTATAGACTATTTACTAAAAGACTACACGATCGGTTACAATAACAAAGCTTAATGTTGTTTGTTTAATGTAGGATCCGTGAAATTAACAATATATTGCCTGACCAGACCACCAACACAAGGGAATAAGAGGGGATATTGGAAAAGTGGGAACTTGGAACTAAAGAAATAATAGTAAACTAACATCACGTTTTGCTTTCAGTTTTAGTCTCAAAAATATGCTGAATGAGTAATAATTGTGCGTAGGCAGGCATCATGGGAAACGAACCAGAGGTTCTCCCGAGGCTATTGTTCCAGTGAAATGGAATAATATGGAGATGAAAGCTAAGGTTAACATCAGGTCACAGCATTACCTCATTCATTCCATTTTTCTCATATGGTCCATATAACTATTTGATCGATTCAGAATGTTTCCCAATGGAAATGATAAGACATCAATTTACCAATGAGTCTGGAAACGCCAAATATTCACATTGAATGTGTGCAACTTAATCACGGAATATGGATCTCATTAGATAGAGAAACAAACAAAGTTTAACAGAAAAAATGTGTTAGTCAAATGCTCAATTGAATGAATATATTAAACACTGATCATCCCAGTTTTATTCAATCCAGCAACACCGCCGCATAGCTTCTGGGCATTAGTCAATTCATTATTCACATGCTGGCTGGAGCAACAACTATCCTACCTAATTTTCCAAGTTGCGCTCCTAAAATAAAGGGAGCTCGTTTTGTTTCAGTATACTTACCCCCGAAGTGTTGCCTTTGTAAAATTTCATGTAATGTATGCAGCAATTGCTATTGCTATGAAAAACAAGTGAATGCTTTCATTTCATTTTCCGGTTCAATAAATTGAATTTTTTGTTACCCCTTAAATATAGACACACTTACGCACGCATAATGCAGTGATGATCATGATATCTATGCAGATGGTAACTAAATGTTATTGTTGAGCTGATAATAGCTGGAGGCAAATTTCATGACTGAATTTGAATGTGACAAGCCATATTACTAGGCCTCGGCTAGTTTGCCATGATGTTTTGTCATTGTTCTATTTAGAGGGAATTGCATTAAGTCGCTGGATAATGCTCTCGCTTCGTTGTGTTCCATTTATTTATGTATACACTTTAGTAAATGGGGGTTTTGTAGTAATTAGTTGTGTCAACTGGGGTGGCTTTCTTTTCAATTTAAATTAGGCGTGATGTAAAATAATAACTAGAAAAATTGGTTAGTTCTAATGGTAATACTACTGTTGAATTGGTTCAGGGTCAAAGAAAACTGTTGAATTAATAGCAATGTTAAACACAAGAATGCAGCTAATTTTTCTTATTCTAATCAATTCTTGCAAAAGTTGTTTTAAGAACTTTTGCTTATTTTATATTACAGTTCAGGACGCACGACCTACTTTCAGCTGCGTGTTATTTATTCCGTAGAGTATTACCACAAGTAATAGCATTCCTTATAATTTGGCATAAGAACTGCATTAATCAAGCTGTTATCAGAACTGTTTGAGTTACAACAGCGAATTCTAACCATACATATATCTTGACAGATACACTTCAGGTTTTCCATCAATCAACCTGTTCCAAATTTATGACGGACTTTCAACATCTCGGTTTGATCCACAAACTAATCGCTTGCACACGTTGCTGACCATATTTCTGTCCCAACTTGTCCAACATTATTGCTGACGTTGTTTTGGGAGCAAGGGAATTAATACGTGGTTGATAAGAGCAGCTAAGGGCCTCCACCTAATAAAGCTTGCGTGTAAAAGTTACCCACTAAATAAAGTGCTTCGATAACAATCAGGAAAACCAAGATTGTGGTTAAATCTCGGTCGACCGAAGTATTTATGTGTACTCCATCGGGATTTGCGTATATTATGGTCAACAAAGTTATGAATTTCCATACGACATTTTATTGATAAAAGGAAAATGCTCTAGTTTTCGAGTGTCCCAAGTGAGCTGAGCACAGAAAATTCCAAATTCCATCTAGTCAACCGTCAACTGTCAAAGTTGTCCGAAAAGACAAACTTCATGATATGAAATGAGAAAAGGTTGATATTATATTATATTGCTGTTGTCATTATCATGTGGGTAATAATAATCATACCTTTTGTTATCATTCTTGCAACAACATAATAAACATATTGCTCCTTGCATACTACACGTTTTCACAGTGTACTGTGATGTGAGAGACAAAATTAGATTTTGATGTAAGTTGTATAGGTTTACATAATATTTTACCACCCGCATAGGTGTTGTACAAACTCCCACAGAGATCATGTCATGAAGTTGCACATACACGACATACTTGAATCATTTAACATGTGACTTTGCCGTTCACGAAATCTGCGTTATGTTGAACATGCCATGCCACGCCATCGAAGGAAAATGTTAGATGAAACGTGAAAAGAAGTGGCCGAAACGGTCCACCTTTTCATTTCTTCCGCAAAGAATTGACAGCATGTCCAATTCTCTCTGTAAGTTTTCAGATCAAACTTGAAAAACATATATGAATGTACAAACTTCATGCGTAAAAGATGAGGAACCGTATCCGACTGTATATAGCGTTCGATCTGATACATTAAACATCCACGTTTGTATTAAACCAAAACTATTATAACCAACATGCATGCTTCTTCAATCAAGAAAAACTTTTCAAGAAAAAAAAAGTCAATCCAGACTCGTCACTTTTGCCTTTTTCTTTCCATACCCCACAACCCCACACACAATATTGATATACTTCATTGATTTTCCCTTAGAATTATCCTTAGAGAATTCTTGAGGAAGCCAACAAGTACCAGTAAAAGTTGTGAACATACCAGCATGACAGTAGAATCAAAAGTTTTTTTCGGGCCTATCAATATGGGTTTTCTGTGTTATAAAGGGAACTAAGGGATGCGATGATGGTAGTTGTGATAAGTGTGCATCTTGGATATATATAAAAAGGCATTTTGTGACAGGCAGTGTACAGCACAGTACACAAACTCATTCAATAAATGAACGGAATTTGACAAAGGAAACCTACATGGTGGCAGCTATGTACATTATGAATGTGGTTACTTTAAGAAAAGTCCCAAGAGAATTGGAGACCACCGCCGCTGCTGTTGTTACATTGCCGCTTTGATTGTATCCATCGTCCTGTTGGTTCTATTATTATTGTATAGTGCTACAGCAAGCTTGTATATAACGTATTCACTTTTTTTGTAACTTCTTCTAGAATTGTTTGTTTGATGCTGTTTTCCATGTAGTTTGTATTGACAAAAGCTATAATCAGGAAAGGAAAGAAAGAGGCACGACAAACTACTTTTTGTGTGATGTGGTTTACTCTTAAATCACACATATGATCACCAACGTCATAAAATTTTATTAATAGGAACTTCTAGATGTAGAGGAATTTTATTTTTGATAGCTAGTGGTCACGGCGAAAGGGACGACACGGGATTAAAATGTCATCAAATTTGAAGTCAAATTTTAGAGTGAAAATCAAAGGATGACATGACATGTTTCCATACTTTTCATTTTCAGCAAGAATGTACGACATGGCATGTTTGTGTGATGTGTTGAGTGAGATGAATAAGATGAGAACGTGCTTTACTTTTGTTATTATGGGGCCTTTGTGTAATAAAATGCAATCCAATTTTCATTTTATGAAACAATTTACTCGTAACAACAAAAACAAGTGTATCGAACATAGTTATTCAGATCGCAAATATGTACGTATGTATTCCTAAAGGACAACATTCAGGACACAAGTCGAAGGAATTCCTTTTTGTCTCTCATGTATCTTGTTGACGGCCACCAACCAAGTTAAGATGTGATAAGGATAAGATATCTGTGGAATATCATACCACTGGTTGAATAAAACCAAATGAGAGATGAGATGGTTATCTGATAATGTGATAGTGATGAACAAACTATCACATTTTATTTTTGTGATGCTGTTCTCTTTGTGTCATAGGCCGACTTGATGTAAACTGGAATAGTTTGTACAAGGCTTCATAAAATACAGATATCGCATTCTTCGGATCACGAAAAGTCCTGTCATGCATGTATGAATATAAATTTTATCATGGTCTGCTTCGATGGAATAGGAAATAGTAAAAGTCACATATTTGGGAAAATAGAAATTGTAATTTCAATGAAGATCAAAATGTGTAACTAATTTCACATAACATTTGTCGTTCTTGTTACATTTTATGCATTGACTAATAATGGGCTTAAATTTTCAATTAGTAGCTTCAATTTGATTGAGTTGGCTAATGTAAAACGGGTTCAAATATTTATACAAGGATTTTTTCATACAAGTCGTTATATACGCAACACTTGTTTTTTAAGATAGGAAGTTTCTTTCAAACTTTCGTATTTTGCTTGTAATCGTATTTTTTACAGTTAAATATGGTGCACTAGGAGGCACCACGGGAGAAAGCTATTGTGTCAAACATGATAGGGAAGAGGTTGTTAGCATTTTGATTAGTTTCACTCGATTGTACAATAAACGTTGTACACAACGCAGTTAGATTTGTTGATACTGCAGAGTGAATACGTTTTGGTGGATGTTTTCTCTGAAAAAAACATTAAAAATACATAAAAGGCATTGTTGTGATTGGATGATGATGAAAGGAATAGATTATATCATACATGAGAATACATTTAGAGAAGAAAAATATTTTTCTAATGTAATTTCATGCGTTTTTAGTGTTTCGTAATAACAACAATTGTACATTTCATGAAGCTGCATGAATTATTTGGATTTATTTGAATGTTCTCTCAAAATAGAAACTGCTTTTTAGTGCTTTGAATGTAGCAAGCTGAAAAATTGTGTACATTGGTTTGATGAGCGTTTAGGTACGCGTGAAGAAAATATACGAATTGACGTATAATTACAAATTATGTTTACTACGATTTTGTCTGCTGGATGATACGGAAATATTTTTAATCATCCTCGACCTCTATTTCCGATACGAAGGGATTTTCAACGATTCGATTGGTACAGAGGCAGAGGGCTTCACATTTTCGTATTGCATATATGAAAGTGTGGATCACTTTTAAACGTGTAAGTTGATTATTGGTCTCCTGCTGTTCAAAAGAGATTAACCTTATGCATGAAAGTGTAATGACTTTTTTATTACTTTCCTCACAGTCATCATCATCAATCTAACTTCTTTCTCTTGTGTACACCATGCATGTCCAGAAGATATAAAAAGCTATTCAGTTTTTGGCAGTATAATTGATATGGTTTTAATGGAGAGAGAAGTGGGTGTTTGCTATTATTCTATAGTTTGCATGGCATGATCATTCAATGACTTATTGTTGTTCTCTCCATGAACCAAAAATCCACATCAAGCAAAAGAAATAATAATTAGAACTAAGAAAAAGTGTACTTAGTAAAGCAAGTGCTTGCACAATGCTCAAATAGTAATAAAAAGTGACAAAAGGAGTTGGTCTATATATTGGTAAACAGAATCACCCGAGCTTGAAATGACTGACTGAGATACATTGCATGAAAGTATGATCTTCTCTGTAAAAACGGAACAAAAAAGTACTGTTGGTTCTTCCTGTTGTTCATCACATCATCATGATTTTTTATGCTGTTTTCAGCGACATGCATATATGTATGTATGTATACGTTCGTTACGTTCTCGCTTTTGTTGTTCCACAATTTGAAACAGATAAAGAAGGGAGGTTCGCTTTTAAAAGGCCACACTCCATTGTTAATCGGTATCATTAGCTGTGCTCAGCAGGAGATTAATGAGGAATGCACGAAGATTTTATTGTGTTAGAAAAAAGTATTTATGAGCTATCAATAACTGATGGTACTGATGGTTGAGAATGTTATTTAACATAATACGTAATTTCACCAAGAAAATAAAACTATGTACTGGCACTGTAACTGGCAGAATTGTAGTAGGTGTTATATAAAGTTAAAGTATTCATTTCATTTAGTAACGCAAAAAAAAATTATATGCACCCATGCAAATTTAAAACTAGCAAATTATAATGAAATTCCCATCTCAGAAAAATTGTTAAATTTGAAGCGTTAAACAACCAAATAGTAAGGAATGCAGAACAAAATCCTTATGACATCGTTGTTTGCTTTCCCTTTCCCCCTTCATGTAACCTGGCTTGTTTCCGCTGGAACGCTCAGAAAATTTTATATTGCGTTGCAGCTTGATTTCATCACTTCAAAGTACTTTCAGTTCCTCCATCACAATCACACAAACTGTAGACGAAGGCTGTTCTCTCATGATATTCTTTGTTACTTGAGGAATCTTCATTTTCTCCACGGTTGACTGGACGCTTCCTCTGCCTTATCTATCACTTACAAGTGTAGATACATTACTTTACAATAACGTCTTACCTGTTTCATGTCATTTCTACTCACATGCATAACTATATAGAACTAAAGCAAGGTATAAAAGTTGTATGAAGATTTACATATTCTCCTGACTGACTGGAAATTACGAACAAAATCGTTTTTTTGGCAACACAATTTCAGAACCCAGTCTCTTTATAAAATAATGTTGTATAGCCGTTACCTTTTTTATACATTCTTTCAAATCACCAGTTTCCTCCGAGACACGAAACACAAACGCATCCAAAGGCGATTCTTGACAAGCCATGCATAAATAGTCGATGGAATGGAATTTTGATGTATAACAAGTGTCAGTGGATATATGAAAGTAAACGATATCTTATCGAATCTCTGTTGATGTTCTCATATCGCCATCATGATTGAGTTGAGATGTAACTATAAAAGTCTTGGGAAAAAATGGGAGTATAATGCTTTACTCATAACTATAAAAGCGCTATCATAAATAGAATGTGTCCACGTCTGACTATCTTTGTGGCTCATTCGCCAAAGAATAAATAAAAATAGAATATGGAAATGGTATTTTTTGTCAGTGTCATTTCTATTTTTTGTCTTGTGTTGACAAAGAAGACGTACTACTCATATGATAGATTGGTCTCTGCAGTCTGTGTCCTTTCGTTGTCAAAAATGAGGCAAAGAAACAGCAATGCGATGTGATGATGACGCTTGACTGAACGGTTGATTTTCTTGGCGCTTTGTTTACTCATGACTGGCTAGTAGCCTTTGGGCTTCTATTATTGGTTTGGTTTTCAAAGAAAAATCAAAAGATTTTTCAATCGCTTAGTACATGGTACTTTTTTTGGTGAATTTCCTTTTTGGAGGATAGTGAAGATAAAACAGGAAGAGATATTAGGATGACGTTTTTTAGTGAAGATGTTGACGATGATAATAATGGTTGTCCGTACAAAGAAAGAATTTGAAGGAAAGAAGGCGATGATGACAGGAGTGATGTGATGTCCTTTTTAACAAAACATTCCTCTTGTGCGCAATTAAAAGCTTTCGTCAAACATTCTTTCACTGTCTCTGAATGCCTGTGTAAAAGTCCTCCTTGGGCAGCATCAGCATCGACATCACTCATCTTCCATAGAAATCCGTTTTTTGCTTTTGTTTGAAAGGAAGATGAGCAAGTTTCTAAATTAAATGAAAAGAAAGGAATGAGGGTGGATAGAGAGGAGGTTTGGTGATGATGAAATGATGAAAGTACGCATTCCTTCCAGTACGCTTTTTAGTTTCTAACCCTTTGTCTCTTATTTCTCATAAAGCAGCAGTAGTTTGATGAGTTGAGTGTGTAATGACATTTCATTATATTTAGCCTAAGAGGAGTTCTTCTATGGAAGAATTGGCACTCATCCGTGATTGTAATGGGGATTTTATTGTGCACGCATGCAAGAAAGATAGGTATGTGTAATAATACTTTGTAATATATTATTTGATTGAGGACCTCTCCGGTCATTAATGTTCCCCTCAAGTATTTCAATCCATAGCAATCTTTCGAAAATAACCAGCAGAGATGACTAATCAGAAAATCTACGACGAATGTACACATTACATTTGGATTTTCTAATATTTTGAGTATACTTACGCACAAATGCACGGTTACACAAAAAGAGACAAATATGGAGCTCAGTTTTGTAGGAGAGTTGAGAAGAAATGTAATTATGGTACTGTAATGGCAATGAGAAATGTACACATACAGTTAGCGAAAAAAGTTTTCGAACACGCGTCATTACTGCGATTTCAAATATTTTACACAAAAAGTACTGAATGA
>JAQFXM010009054.1:0-10009 GCA_034693345.1 Entomobrya multifasciata | reverse complement strand
TCCCTAATCTCCCCCAACTCTTTATTCCCCACAAAGTCATGAAACTCCAAAACCAAAGGCTCCATCGAATGTCTCTCAACTTTAATTGGATTCACCAAAAAATATCCACTTGAATACCATTCATAACTACAAACCAGTTCCTCCACTTTTCTACCCTTTCCCTTCACAAAAAAAACCACAAAAAATATTAATTCCCCAAAATCTATTTTTTTAATCAACTTTTTACTTTTCAGGTGCAAATTTTTTTTACCTGTCTCACTTCGCCCCTACACAACCCATACTTTTCCCAAGTCAACCCCGTCCCCTCCAATTCCTCCTGCCTTTTATTCATCATCCTCTTATGCATTTCCGATCTACTATCAAAATCTGATCTATCCGTAAGCTCTTCCCAAGTATCATAAATCTCTGTATGATCATCACTGTTCGTATCACTATTCATCTTTAAACTCGCTTGCCTCATCCACTGATAAGCCAACAGCATCCATTCCTGTTCCATTGCCTTCTTCGCCAATTCCAAACAGTCGTACACATTTAAACTCACTTTTGTATCGTTCCCATTTAAAATCCCATTTGCCATCCCACCCGCATCGGTATACCCGTAAATAAAGTGGATCATCAAAATTCTTTGGAGGGCATCCTCCAAGCTTTTTTCTGTTGGCCTTTCCACTTTTCCCGGACCACCATGTCTTTTAAATGTATTTTGTAAAGCGTGAAGTACCTTTTGATTGGATCGACAATTTTCCATTGTATTTTTCAAGAGTGTTTGAACAAGTCTTCTGAGCATTTTTAGGATGAGAAATGGATGCTCAGAAATTATGGAGGCTCGTGGCAAACCTTTTTGATTGGCTAGGGCCCCGAGGTCATCCTCTTCGTATTCGGATATGTATTTTAATACTTTCAAGTGGCAGAGCTCCTCTTCACTTCCTTTTTTGGGGAGTATGGAAAAGTGTTCTTGGAGTTTGAAAAGTTCGGTGATTAAATCTTCTTCAAATATGGCGAGTTTAATGATTTGTTGAAGTGGATTGGCGGCTGGAGGATTTGGAGGGGCAGATTTGCTGGATTCCTTTGCTACACAAAAAACTATAATGAAAAGATGTACAAGAATCCATAATACTTTTTGAAGGAGATCAAGTTCTTTATAATAGGTCATATTGAAAAAATTAATGCATAATTTAAATCACAAAAACTGTGTAGTCAAGTTTGATAAAAATAAAAGAGATTTTTAAAATGAAGACATCAATGAATAGTTTAAAGTATGTAAAGTTAAGTGAATGAATGATGCATTAATTTGTGTAGCAAATGGTTATAGTGTTAAAATGAGGGCATATAAAATGACATGCATATAATTTATAATGATACTATTAAATTATCAGCTAAATTAGTATTGGTTAATTACACATTGTTTAAAAATTGAAACTAGAATTAAATTAAATTGAATATTATTTTTCCAAAAAAATGGGACAAAGATGCTGAAAATTGGTAATCCTTTTGGTTGGGGCAATTTCAGACAAAATTTTAAACCAGCAAATTGTTAACTTTAATGACTGAATTGGTTTAATAGTTTCATTAAAATAAGGTGAATGACTGCAACTAAGGAAATATTTGTTACTGTTTAATTAATTGCATAAATTTAAATACACTTTAAATTAGTAGCAAATTTAATTAAGGTTATTTAATTCTTTTTCAAAAGTTTTGTGCATGCATTTGCTTTTATTTTTAAAAATGCATGATTAATTTTTTGTAAATTTTTAGTGATAAAAATTATAAAGTATGGAGATTGAAGAAGAACCTGAGGCTTACCTAAGTGTAATACCTGAGGAGCCTGTCAATTTTGAGGATTCTTATTTGGACCAGGTGAATCGAGTGAAAAAACCATTGGAATTTGACCAGCTATCTTCAAAGGTCAGAAAAAAATAATAATACAATAAGTAATTAAGCTAAAAAAATTAAAAGATGATTTAACTTTGATTATTTTTAGAGTCACCAAAAAATCCTATCTTTCCTCAACTTCCACAATTTACTCAACTGCCGTGCAGTATCCAAAACCCTAAAATCCTCAGTAGACAAGCTTGTCAATTCCAAGAAAAAGGATCAAATCAACGAACGTTGGAATCCCTTTTATTCCCCCCGGGATCCCCTGGACCTACCAAATGGGGAACAAGTTTTAGGATGTATTCGTCTACAAAGTGCAGCAGCAGTTAAACAATTTCTTGAAAAGAATGGCATCAAGTTGCTCTCCGCCGCCGAAAAACCAAAAAAGGTTGTGATAAAGGAGCCCAAAGAGAATCCAACAGAGGTCACCCAAACACCCACACCTTCTCCTCCCCCACCTCCAAAAAAGTTGTCAACACAATTAACTCAAACGCCGCCATTGCCATCACCCCCAGTTTGTCCTTTAGCTGCAGGGCCATCGCAATCATCATGTCCAAAACCAGTAACCTCAGAGGACCAACAGCCACAGCAGCCGCAATCCAAAAACAAACCTAATCCACCACCCACACCCCCGCCCATCACCAGCTCTTCCCTTTCCACCAATAACAATGCCAGAAAGTTCTCCACCAATTCGGTCAAGTCCCCCTCCAAAGCCCTCAGGCCATCCTCTCCTTACCTCAGCACCAACACCACCTCATCTCTGTCAACTTCATCAACCAAAAATCCTCCTCCTCCCCACCATCATCATCACGTGCCATCCACATCCGCCCATTATAAATGTGAAGCTTGTCTCATTCCCCATGCAGCAGCGACCCTGGCTTCCATCCAATCCGCGTACTCAAATTCCATCAAACCTCATTCTCAATCTTCTCCAAATTTAACACCCACAAAATCCATTTTGGTAAAACACCATCCAGTCAGGAACGTAAATTCCTCAAAGCCAGTCCTGAAACCGATTTCCAAAGCTTCAGTGATATCCCCATCCCAGCCACCGCCACCTCCACATCCACCCTCCAAACAAGTCAGCAAACCATCTCAATCTCTTCAAGCCAATAAATCACAGACATCACCATCCTCACCACCTCTACCAAAAGCAAAGCCGTCTACTTCCCAACAAGTAAATAAACTACCACCCCCACCACCCACTCCCCCACCTGAAGAAAATAAACGACCTGCCAAGTCACCTGCCACTTTCACCCCCACACCTGAATCTCGACCAGTGATTGTCATCCCCTCCATGCCTGAATCAACATCAACCAAATCCCTTGCTCGCCTCAACGAAACTCCTTTCCCCGTCGGCTCCCTCTATATCCGCCGTTACGCCACCCCCGAAAATCCTGACGATGACCTTTCCCTCCAATCAGATGAACAGGACACCAATCAACAAATCGTCCTACGCACCACCCTCCTCGTCAAATCCTTCGGTCACGACCTAACCTCCTTCACATTTGACACCGGAACCCGTGACCAATCCGACCTATCCTTCGACCAACTCCGCTTGATTCTAAGCCACCTTCCAAATCTCACCTTTCTCTCCATCACTGCAGGAAACTATGAGCACCACGTAGACTACCAATACATTGATGAAGACCTTGAAGAAGAAGAAGTTGAAAGATTACCCAAATTACATCATCTTCGCCTCATCACCCTCGGCTACAACACCACCTACCACCTTCACATGGACATATTAAACGCTTATGGTCACCAACTTCGAAGATTCACTTGCTCCAAGTTTGGCTACTTCGTGAGGTCACCTTTTGGATACCACGTGTCCACAAACAACTCCCTCCACAAGCTTATCGAGTATGTCAACTCTATAAAAACTTTGTATCCTCACATCCTCTCCAAACTGGAGGAACTCAAGGTGCCCATCGTATCCTCCCAATGTCTGATGCGTGAAATCGAGCCAATTGTGACCTCCGGTACAATCCGTCTACCAATCCAGTGGTCCCATTTAAAACGCCTGTCATTATACTACATCCATCGTGGCGATGGCTTCAATGACTGCTGCCTTTCTGATCTGTGGTCAGCTATTGGTATAATTGCGTCACCAAATTTGGAGGAACTTTGCCTAGATTTTCAAGCTTGTTCAGACTTTATTGAATGGATATCCTCGGATCCAAGACCTTTGCAAAAGGAAGTGTACAAACCTTGTAAGAAAATGAAGAATTTTTACATCTCAGCAATTTCTCTGCTGAGAGCTGAGGATGTAGCTGGACTTGTGGCACCAAAGTTTCCAAACTTGGAAAATTTAACTTTCTTCAACTGGTCGTTATATTATGAGGAGGCGATTCATGGGAATAATAGACAAGGAAGATATTATGGAGGTGGACCAACACCAGCTACTATATCAGGTTATATTGGACATTTTTGGAAGGAAGTTCCAGTGTTGGAAATGGCTTGCGTCAAGACTGAAACTTGGAAGGATGAATATGTGTACAGGAAGTGGAGAAATGAGCTACAGTTTTTCGAACAAGAGGAAGGAGTATACATTTATTAAAGTGTTGAGAAAAATATATGTGTGGAAAAATTTCCAAATTTGTACTGAAAAATATATAATATTTTTGAGATAATTAAATTGCAAGTTTTAAGCGTGGGATAACCCACCACCACCACGACCACCACCCCCGCCACCACCCCAGCTTGTACTTTGTACAGCAATTAAAAGTGGTTCATTTTCATTTTGTGTTGATGATTCACTATTCAAACGACTTGAAGTATTGCTTCCATCATAATTATCTATTGAAATGTGAAGATCATCCATTCTTTTTATGTATTCCACAGCGCTGGCATTGCAAATTAGAAATATTAGTAGGGTTCCAGCAAGTATCCATTCTGATTGGATTACCAAAGATATCCAAAAGGATATCAAAGGGAAGGTCATCCAAAATGCCCAGCTTTCAATCCTTTTCTAAAAAGAAGCATACAAATATGTTCAGTTTTAAATTGTCATTTAAATTTAATGAGGTAAAATAAAATTAGCTGTAATATTTTTTAAAATAGAAATATTACCTGAGTAATTGGATTGCAGAGAATACGGATCCACCAAATGAGACGGAAGTACAAAAGAATTCCAATGTACACGAAAAATCGGGGGATGAAGTGACTCCAAGTCCAGTAGTATGGTTGATTGGTATCCAGTAGTAGGTCTTTGCATGTGAAATAGAGGAATACTGGATAAGCCTATGTTACAGTTAACAGAAATGTAAAAAAAAAGATATAATTTTTTTGTAGTTTATAGGATAGAAATTTAACTAGTTATTTTAATGTAAATTTAAATTCTTACCGAAAGGTTGAATAAAGTTAGTAAAATAATCCAACTTTTTTGATTGCAGCAACTCATTTTTATTTTGATGTTTACCAAACTGATTCACATCACATTATTCACTCTAGGCATATAATATATTTATGTGGGTCAATGTAAAGAATATATTGAAAACATGATATGGTCAGATCAACAGATCAAGTATTTAGTTTAATTGCGTAGCTGGTTTAATGAAAAAGGAAAAAAAGAAGTATATACTTTTTGTATGTTGTATGCATTTTACAGGCATGTATAGAATTAAGTCGTATGTATGTATGTTTGATGTACATTTGTACATATATTTTGGGTATCCAGTTCTGTTTAAAAAAAATTGTCTCAAGAAATTTGAGAGGGTGGTATGTTAGCATCAAAGGAATTTTGTGGAATATTGTTGGGAAATAAGATGGTTAAGAATTTAGAGATAATAAATTTATGACGAAACGACTTTTTAATACTTTATAAGAGAACGCATAAATGTGTGTGTATTGAGCGTATAAGATAATATGCATGTCAACTGTCAAGTCAAGTCAAAGGTTTTATTTATGTGTAAATTTTTAAATGAATGAATACTTGTTTGTAAATATGTACTGGAAAAGGGCATGGCAGGGCAGGGCTTAAAATGATATATGATTACTTGGAATGCACGTCAACAAATACATGACAAATAATTATAAAATTCTTTGAACTTGCGACAAAAGGGTCATCCAATCCATCATCACCGTACCGGGTCCAAACCAAAGTCATCATTATCAAGATAGGCAGAGATAAACGATTAAATAGAAAAAAAGCTTCTTGTGATTTTATAAAAAGATTTTAAAAAAAATTGTAAACTTGAATTAAATATTTACAGAAAATTTTGCTAATATATTAGATAGAAGTTGCAGTAACATTTTTTTGGGGTAAATTGAGACATGGATTTTTTCACTGTTGCAAATCTTTTGCCCCATGAAAAAGTTGACTTGGATCCGGATTTTAGAGCAATATGTCAACCTCCAGAGGGTGAAGAATTTCCAAGAGTGGAAAGTCCATTGCCATCACTTCACTCATCTCAGGAGGAAGATGAGTCAGAGGAGGAGGAGGAAAAGAAGAAAGATAAGTCATCACAACGAAAAAAGAAGAAGAAGAAGCAAAATAGTCAGGAGAAGTATGCAAAAGTTAGAAATGAAAATGTGATGCGTTACCTGAAGGAATTAAAGAAATGTCCACCACCATTCACTCAAAAGGAAGTAATTGATGGCTACAACTTCCCAAAACAAAAGTTGGACCAGTTGACTGCATCTTTTGCCTCTGAAACGGAATCTTTGGATGCGGGGGCGGATGCGGGGGAGGATGTGGATGATGAGATTGTATGTTATTCTGAAACAAGCAAGGAATCAGAATGTTTCTTTCCAAAAAACGATGCCAGAGCATTTATTAAATTTGAGGAGCAATGCTACTGGAAGCATATTTCACAAAGAGTGCAGTCATTGGAACAAAAAGGGAGCTTAACAGATGGAGTATTATTTAATCATGATGATTTCCAAGGAATATTGGAAATGAAATGGGAGTTGTTGAAGGTTAAACGCTTGATTCAAATTTTTGAGGGGGTGGGGCTTGATTGTAAGGTGGATCGGAGGTGGATGATGGTGGAAGAAGAAATTCAAAAGATTTATGGACCGATGGATACAAAGTCGGAGTGGTTTGACAGGATGGTTGTGGCGTTTACAATGCAGAGGATGGAGGGAATCATTAAAATGTTTGAGGAGGAGAACCAAATGCTTGGTAAAAAAAACAAATTGGAATATAATTAAGTAAAATAGTTAGTTAATTTTTGGTGTATTTATATTTTGTAGAGAGAATGATTAAACAGAAAAAGTGCCCTTGGGACTACCCCGAAAAATTGGCAGCCCTTCAAATAATCCGTACCAGTTTGGAAGAAAGAATCGCAGCCATGTTGGAATTGGAAAGTGACCAGAATCCGTATACAAATTTGGAATGCATGGATTTTTGGGTGATGCCCCGTCCAAAAGAGACCATTGCTGTTTATAAAAGTCGGAAAGAGGAAATGGAAGATTTTGTTGAGTGTAATTTGCCATTGGACAGAAGGGGATTACTGATTGAGGAAGGTGAAGACCCAATGTGCCAGACATTAAAACCATTTGTTCGAGAGGGATACAACCCAGCCGTGTTTGATGTTGGATGGAACTATTCGACGAAAAAGATTTATGGGGATTGTACATGGAAGCATTATTTTCTTGATGGACCTGTCACAATGAATTCCAAAACTTTTGAGACAACATCTTTTGAAGATGAGGGGTGAACTGATGAGTTGTAATCCTTTTGGGGTGGAGGTTAATTTGTTTTGTGGGCAATTTAGGAATAGGTTAGGTATTTCGGAGGAGACGACAATTTTTGGAAAGTTGATGGATCAAGATGGACCTCTTTATTTGACTGATTTGTTCTGTTGTAAGAAATTGATTGGGGGTGGAGAAGGCGGGGGTGGCGGGAGCGGCAATGCTGATAAAATTATTTTGTTTGATAGCTTGTTTGATGGTAAATTAAAATTAAATATTTTAATTAAATTAAATGATATACCTATTTAATTGGTTTGGGATTATTTTTTCCAGGTCTCATTTCGCCCCCTGAGACTATGCTTCTTCGACTTTGGATGCGAGTCAGATTTTTAATTGGGGAGAGACCTAATCAACTTCTTCCTCTTGATAGGGTGAAGGGCATTTATGAGAATTATTTTGGGCAGAATTTTTTTCCTCTTGAGTGGGGATTTAAGGATGTGGAGGATTTTGTAAGGAATGTGCATCAGTATTTGGGGAAGGAGGAGGGGACTGAAGATGTGATAATTGTGGGAAGGATAAAAAGGAAGTTGAGGAAATGAACAAGGTTGTTGATGAAGAGGCGAATGAGGAGGAGAATGAGATGGAAAAGGAGTGGGAGGAGGTTTTGGGAAATGAGGGACATGATGATGATGAAGAGGATGATGGGGAGTGGCGCAAGTATTTCAATGGATCTGAATTTATTCACGAAGGGCCTTGGATACCTGAAGGAGCAGTGTACAGGGTACTTGATGACTGAGAATTTGGAGTAAACTTAGCTTTAATATTGTAGTTAGCATGAATTAATTACTAAAAATAGGATAAAAAATTCCATTGTAAGAGTTATGGAATTTTTTTACATGAATGACCTATTGATCGATTTTTTTTTGAATTGTTACGGACTGGCTGAAGTATCAAGTATTATGTCATAATATATTATGTAGCTTTTTATTTTTAATGAAATTTTGTGATTGATTGAAATATTTATTGAAGTGATCATGAATAAATAGACCGATGATTGAATAGTGAATACATTGCATTTTTCTTCTTTGATTGATTACTATACTCAAGCGTAATTTTGCATCTATCAGTATGGGTTGTTATGTATACCTGTAACACAAAAGTAGATACATAAAATACAGAAATTAAAATCTGACAAATAAATTTTTTATCCATATATTTTTTTTTCAAATTCAGTCAATCAGCCAATTCAAAACCCAATAGCACTAAACTATTTCATTATTTTTGTAACTGTTTTAATTCACACATTTATTTAAAATGTCAGCGTCACCTCCAGTGAAAGGATCAAAACTGGTGGTCATATCCCAAAATAAGGATCTTAAGCCTAACCCACCCACCACCTTATCGCCAAAGGTCTCCAGTAAAAAAATCCTTTATAATAATCAATACAACAAACCTGAATACTGTTTTACATGAAAATTAATTGACTTTTTAAAAATCATTTTTTACAGCTCCAACAGCGAATTTTCTCCTTCCTCGACTTCCACACCCTCCTCAAATGTCGACTAGTCTCCAAAAGCTGGAAGTCAACTGTAGACAAACTAGCGGAAGTGAAGAGTACGGATCGCAACCTAGTCTGGAATCCCTACTTCACCGTTCGCCGCTACTTTGACATTCCCTCTCGCCAAGTTCTCGGTCTAATCCGTCTCCAGTGTCTAGATGACATCAAAAAATTTATGGAGGATCCTTCCCAAACACCAACCAATTCAACAAAAGCCCCAGCAGCTGGCCGACGTTCCACAAGTTCAAGAATCCCATCTCCTCTAGCCAAAAGGAAACCATTTATTCCTGGAGGAGCCAAGGCCCCTTTAACTGCAAGCCCAAGAGGACAACCAAGCAAAACCAGAGGGTCTCCATCAAAAATTGGTAAGCCAACTGGAGCCACCACCTCCAAAAAAGAAGCAAAGACCACCACCTCCGAAAACCACAATACTGCGATTGGACCTGTTCGTCTATTTCCTCAAGGCAGCCTCCATATTCGTCGCCGCTTGGATGACTACGAAGATGAAAAAACGAAAAAAATGTCTATATCTGACAGCATCACAGAAGTGGTCCAATGGACCACTCGCCTTGTCAAGGAATACGGTAGCCAAATCACTTCCTTCACATTGGACGCCGGCAAAAGGAAGGGATCTGAGGTGACCTTTGCCCAGCTTCGTATTATACTAAGCCATCTACCTAATTTGGTATTCCTTGGAGTCACCTCAGGAGACTATGAGCATCACGCCCCCGAGATAAATTCAGATGAACTTGGATTCGTCCAAGAATTTGAACCTTTGCCCCAACTGAAATACGTATGGCTTGGCTATGATACAACTTACCATCTTCAAATGGATGTGTTCAACGCGTTTAATAGTCAATTGAAGAGGTTCGTTTGCTCAAGATACGGATACTTTTTCGAGTCGTCTGTTGGACCAACCAACTTGTCAACTGTTAATTCTCT
>JAQFXM010009053.1:0-10009 GCA_034693345.1 Entomobrya multifasciata | reverse complement strand
TTTCCACGCAAGAGAAACGCAGAAAGCCATCAAGGAAATCAACGTGATGAAACGAAATAAAGTGCTGGCTTTATTTCGTTGGTCAGTATCAGTAAAGGCAATGTGCCGTATTATTTTGTATTATAATAAAACTTCTTCACGATTCTGAAGGAATTTGTCCATATAATACTTATATATTTATTTATTTTGAGCGTTAATGGGGGTAGTAGACTAGCCCACCTTACGCTAGCCAGCACATGAATTAAAAATTAAATACGAATTAGTGAAAAAATGGCAACCAATTTATTTAATGTTTTGAAATTCTACGCAAACCTTCAGCTTTAAGTTCTTTACACCATCTTTTTGAAATTAAAAGGAAAAAATCCCCAAGCAATAATGACTTCCAAGCAAACTATTGGCGACGACGGATATGGAGTGAGAACAACTGCAAAGATCCTGAATACAATCGAAGTCACTGCAAATAGATAAGTTTTTGTGACAGTTCCCTTCCATTAAAATGTAAATCAAACCGGTGAAATATACAGGCTATACACAAATTCGTTCTCTTCTTGAACTTTACTGATCTGCGCAGGTATATTTAACACAAAACACGGTACATAAAGTATGCAATATGCATGTGAACGGACCACGCAGATTAGTGCCAAAACGCCCCAAAGTACATTACGCATAATACCTTAACAACTTATAAATCCTTTTTATCATCAATCAAATAATGATCCCACGTGTAGTAATCCTATATGAAAGCGTATTCCTTCAATGCTGTGACTATTGATCCCTAGAAATCTTGCCTACGAAAATAATCGCAAAAATATAAAAGTAGACCAGACTTCAAATATTTAATTGACCACACACCTGCAAAACCGATGGTGCTACAAATATCTGTTATGTAAAATATTTACATAACAGTAGCGATCTGTAGTAAAGCAATTCCTTAAGGGTACACTTGACTGTGGTTTTGATTTTTATCTCGTGTCCTTACCTTGCATCCACAATAAATAACTTGTATTTTATTTATAGCACACGCTGTGCAAAAAATTATAATTCGTTTTGGATTTAAGTACACAACGTTGCAAATTATAAGTCTGTACATTTGCGGAAGTACATGAAACCAAATATTGTCAAAACACATCTCTCAGTCTGAATAATCAATAAAAAAAAGTATAGCAACAATGCGCAGTTTCATTAGGCATCTTGCCTTACCTTATATGTTACATATATTACATTAATGTAATGAAATTGCTAATGACACAGTTTCAATTTAATCATCGATAAGCCTTGAGTTTTTCATAAAAATCATAATTTATCAGACATGTATTTCGCACAGCAAGGTTCAATATATGCCACAGCCACAACTTCATTTTTATGCTTTCTGGTTTCATTAATGCATGAATTCAATTGGTTTCACAGATCAAACAAGGTTTCATGTGCAGCTGAGCTGAGAGATAAACGAAGTTCCGCATGATTTCATCTTAAATTCTAGAGAAGGGCATAGCATTCAACTTTCGTATTCACAGAATAGGACCATACCATGTGAATTTAGGAATCGCAGACAGACATACTACATAAACACAACAAATTGGTTATTTTTTACTAACAATTTGTCATATAACACTTTTTTCGTAGAGCAGATAAAATTTTGTATGCAATCTTGTTTCACTTTCAACGTGTGGCTAATGTTACAAAAAACTGATAATAGCTTTAAACAAGATGTTGTTTAATTTTTTGCAGATGGTAATATGTACTTTTAAAGGTAATTCTTTATTTAGTCTTTGTTAACATTATGTAACACCATGAAATGCATATTTTATACTTTTGCACAAGCTTAGGGAACACAAACTCAGAAGCTTGGTTTACTGCATTGGTAAAAAGTATCAAGAATTGAAAATTGCGAAAGTGTATGTGGTTTTTAGCATGTAAAAAGAAGGCTCAGTCTTTTTTTTATATGGACTATTTTTTAATACGAGTTTTTTAAAAGATAGGTTAAGTCAATGGTTTTTGTTGCGCCAGGTTACACTGTAACTAGTCAGTGACCCGTTGAAATGAAAGCAGTACTCAGCTTAATTTCTTATTGAGAATTTTAGTCATTATTTAGTGACTAAACTTATCCTATCGCCAACATGCATCGTTATTACCAGCCGACCATTATACCTACAGCATACAGTAGCAATCTTTGTAGAAAAAAAGTTTTTAAATGGCGTTCAAACCTGAACTGTTTTTTCTTAGTTACAGTAACTACGGCATGATTTCAAAATGAATGCTAAACATTTACTGTGAAGATTAATTTTGTAAAATATAAACCAAATTGACAAATTGTTGCAAAACGATTTTGGAGCTAGTATAGTTCACGTGAAAATGTATATAGCACACGTGCTTTTGCATTCACGACGTCGTGGAAATAGCATTGTATTTAAGGTAATTTATACCTAAGAAAAAAATTCGAATGGATAGAAGAGATTAAGAGGGATTGACACAGGAGTGTCAGTGAAGTTAATTCGATGTCAACAACAATACCTCTTTTTATGCAAGTAGGCGGCAGGGAGATGAATGATATTATGTGGACGATCGAGTGCGTACAACATTCTACCGAAACGACTTGCTTTATAGTGAGGTGTAGTCGTAGTGAAATAAAATTCTTACTTTTTTGGCCCAAAATTTGCTTCTCTTAGCTTTTGGCATCTTTTGGGCAGTGGATTGACTTATTGCTTGGGAAAAGTTAGGAAGCTCGAACAAATGCTTGAACAAGAGGATGGATGTATAATGGAGGTTGGGAAAAGTCGTTTATTATTATATTATCCGTTATAATGTCTTGTGCGTACTTTTTATGCATAAGAATGTCTTATAAGAAAAAAATGCTTATACTCTAGTCGATATCACTGCAAGCTGTCAAAGGTGTTCTTGTAGCGCATCAATTTGGGACACCGGTGATATTTTACGAGAGGCAGTACTGGGAATAAAAAGGTAATATAGCCGAAACGGTCTCATCTTATACCAAATCTCACTCCATTCGAATCAAAGGAAATCCACAAGTTCCATCATCATCCAAAAACGAAGAGGATACATAGAACATTTGATTGAAAATAGCGTATATTCAGTCACAAAACCACAACCGCACCGACGAGAACAGACAACACACACGTAGCTGACATTGTATTCCTTTAGCTTTTAAGAAAGTTAAGGAACATCTGTGGTAAAGATGGAAAAGCTATTTTGTGGATGATCAAATGATCATGGTGCGCTGCTACTATAAGTTCCTGCTGCTGTTGTCATTATTGGCTTGGGGAACCCTTTTACTCTTTTCTTATGAAATGTCCATCTATGTTACGGATTTACTCAATAATAACTGTCATACATATGAATGAGGGAAAAGGAAAGTAAAAATGGCAAAAACATGCAATTTTTTTATTGCGAAGAATTCTCTATTCATGTAAAATATACTATTCTGCTGTGTTTCCGCTTAAGCTGATACAAACCCGCGTAGATATACTACTCTAGTCAGTGGACAGATTGGAAAATTAAATCCAAAAAAATGGAAATGATATAAAGCGTACCCGGAAAAAAAGTAGCAGGGTTGTAGAACAGTAATATCATAAAATATCCAACTATTACACACGAGGTCATTTCTTCAACTATTCAGAAGGAATGAAGAAAATGTAGAGGACGAACGAACTTTATTCCTTTTCTTAAGAAAACGAAATCCTCCCCCGAAAAAATTGCTCATGTGAAGTACACATGCAGTGGTAGGGATATGTGTGCCGTGAAATGACATGGCATGGCACACATGTATAAAAAGGAATAAAATGTTTTGGGAAAAAAGGAGTGGGTGAATGATCATGTAATAATAAAAATACAAGCGACGTACGTAACTTCATATCACCTATGGAACCAACCATGGCATAACAATTAGGTTGGAACAGGAGAAAAGTTGCAGAAAAAATACAACATATTTCTGTAGTAGTTATGGTGGTCTTGTACTCTTTATTCTACAACGATTGCCTACTTGATATTCAGGAGGAGGCACTACTTTGGAGAAATAAAAAAATGGTATAAACCCCACTTCCGCCACTTTTTTTCAGTTCTAGATGCGTCATTGTCATTGCTCATATTGTGTATGTGTGGCAATAGGGGCAAACAAGAGCAAGTAATTCAGTAAATCTGAAAAACATGAAAATATTAATGCTAAGTTACAGTAGTAGAGTGTGATTATACTTGCCACAAAACTCCAAGTGGCACTAAAAGGTTGTTTGTTGTGTAATCTTGCTATATATTAGCTTGAATAAAGAAGAAAAATGTAAAAGGTCTTTTGAAATCTCTGTGGGTGTCTCTATATTGCTGTATTTGTTTCCCACTTAAAGCTCATTCGTTGACTTAACATTATTTGCGAACTTGAGAGAATGAAACAATGAAATATTTATGGCATAATAGGCATTTATGAATGGACCTGTTCGTTGCTTACTCTTTTTTACTCTTGTCTGAAGCTATGCAATATCTCTTATCTGAAGATGAATGGTGTAACGATCCAGAAGACGATACTACCCACCTAATGTGGTGTAGTGGGCGATATCAGAGGTCATCACTATTTAGGTTTTTTTCTGTTACTTCCGTACAGTGAATTGGTAATGGCCACATTGCTGAAACGTTACATTGGCAGTAATGAGAAAGCATTCATATAAATATACAGTAGTGTACTTTTATCATAATGTCTGTCTACATGGCTTCTTGAGAGTGGGATTGGGAATGATTCAGGTTCATGAGGTTTATGGGTAAGTTGGAAATAGAAATTGATGGATGGGTTGAAATTGATATTGCATTCAGAAAGAAATATTTTAACTTTATTACTCCTTTAAGGCTGTCTAAAAGACACCTGAACTGAATAACGATCAAGCAGTTTCGCATTTCACCGAGCACTCGTTACATTTCTATAGGTTCATGTGTTGCATGAAAGAAAGATTTTGAGTAGGGAGCTTTATATATTTCCTCTACCAACTCTATGCATTTGTTCATGTTCAGAAAAAGTCTTTCAAATGAGGTAAATTTTTATTGCTTTAGTGTTATATACAACTCCGAATGAATTATATGCGTTCTACTTTTTGGCAATTTGAAATATTTGACATTTCTAGAAGAAAAAAATTGGATAAGTTATCTGTACACGATTTCCCCTATACAATCACAATTGACAGTACCTGCCTGGATGAATGTTTCTCATAATTAAACGCAACCTGGTAATGTTGTAATTGTGCTTAAGTGTATACATATAGTAAATTGGTATCCATAAATATGTAGCTGCAGGAGGATTCCAAAATAAAATAGTTTTCGATTCGCTCAACCCATATCAGCACATGGTTCCCCAAATCAAAACTAGTTACGGATCATGATGAATGTATAATTTTATTTCAAAAACTGGTACTTGGAAAACATCACGATTTTCACAAGTTTTACGCAACGGACTATGTAATAGACATTATAAGCAAAACTCACATTATCGAATGCGACAATCCCCAAGTCAACGTGACTAACCACTCACGTAAACAACGATAAAGTATTATTAATTCCTCACTTTGGATATTTTATTTGTGACGCATTCTTACTTAGTAACCTTGAAACTATGATAATATGATTATCTGATTATGGATTTGTTTTAATAGTTTCTTTCAGAATTTTTGCTTAACAGAAAACTGAATTAGTAACAAAAAGTGTAATGCTTGTTAAGTTAAATGGTTGTATGCATCTTCTTCAGTCTGTCATGCTTTAATTTGGTTTTTAAACAAAAATTATTTAGGTACCTAAGGAGAAAAAATGCTCGAAAGCACTGACTAGGCTTGTGGACTCTCGTTTTGTAATGTATAAACACTAATGCACTTTTGCAGCGTTTTTTTCTGTCGTTTTGCTACATTATGTGATCTCCCTTTCCTGATGGATTTATGAGTGTTGATAGTCTAAAAGAAACCTGAAAAAGCTGGGTAAAATGCGGCGAATAAGATGAAAGTGTGAGTAAGTGGAGATGCTGCCTTTATAAATAAGATATTGCAAAGAGAAGCAAAGAGGAAAAGAAACACCTTGTTTTTCTCTTGTGTGGGGCATGATTTTTTCAAAAGAGCACAGAAAGCTCGCATTTCCACAAATTCTGGGCTTGATTTAGTTTAGTGTAAAATCGGCAAGAGTTTTCACTTAGCTCCCATATCCAATCCACCACACACGGCGTACTGCGTGCATTTTTTGGTCGTTTCAAATACAATGCTGGAGAACGACTTACGAGTGAATGCCTGGATTAGGGATTGTTGCAATGTATATTTCAGGATGTAAATGGTTCCCAAATATACATCTATACATATATTACAGATTATTTACGTCTTAAAGGTCTAAAAGGTTTAAAGTGGGGACGGTTGCGGTGCGGTGTTGGAACTGTTTTCAAAATACGACTGTTTTATTTTCCAGGCGTATTCGTATTTTCTTATCGTTATTATTTATTTTTAAACACAACTGCTAAAACGCTTCAAGTAAACTCTATAAGAGAAATTTGAAAGTGGAAAAGACTTTAGAGTGCGTAAGTAAAGTTGAAAGTGTGGTGGAGGGAGGAAGAGACAATAAAAAGCTCCGTGTGAAAACTTGGAGTTTTCTCCAAGAACACATGAGCACGACTTGACTACCATATTTTCAATTCGCTAAGCAGCCATGTAAGAAGAAGAAAGAAAATACTGTCCAGAAATGGTTAAAAACGTAACAACAAGGAAATATGCCTTAAAACTACATTTTCAAGGATGATGACGATAATGTGGATTCGTGTGATGAAAAGCTTGTGTCATGCTTGCAATAGTAGTCGCACTTGAAGAAATCAGTCGCTTGTTACTATCGAGTTTAAAATACTTGCTAGTGATGATGGCTTGATACGTTATGAAAAGCAAAGGTACAGATCCTTGACGCCCTACTTTTTGAATGAAGCTGGCATATTTCGTGTATGTATTTTTATATTTTTACACAACCATGTTTCTTTCTGGTTCACTGGAATTGGTACCAGACAGGCATAGTTGTGTGACGGGGGCCTTTTCTCATTGATGAAAAGAAGAAGAAAAGGCCAGTGAAGCGTGAACCTTCATGTGTAATACGCAGTGTGGTGGTACTCATGCCACTGGAAAAAAACGTACGCTGTATTTCGAATAGGATTTTTCTCTCTTTTTATCGTATTCATTCTATCTTTTCCGGACTGCGTATCAAACTCAAAGAACTTTGCAAATGCTTTTTTTGATCTTTCCACAAGTTGCAGTGCTAATACTTCTCGAGATCTTTTTAGAGCTCTTTTAAAGGACACACTCAACTGTCGCACAAAAACTGTATAATATGTACCAATGCCATTCTGCGAATATGACGTCACATTTTTTTATATTCATCGTAGAAAAAGTACTACATCATTTTCGCATTTACAATAACATGTAAAATAGGAATGTGTATGCATGTATGGATATTTGTTTGGCTGAAATAAAATAGGAAATCGGAGTAAGTGGAAGATTCCAAAGAAAGTTCTCATAATCTCAAAAGGACGTAAAAAGCTACATAAAATTTTCATATTAAAGTATTTTTCCTACAAAAATCTTTCAGGATGCTTTTAAGGAGTAGTCGCTTTGATAGTATTTTTTTGACAGAGAACAAGAAGTTTATATCCCCACAAAATTGTATATTTGAAAAATAACACGAGCGGTAATAAGTAACATACTTTTATATTCTCCGCCTTCGTCATGCAATGCAACCAAACGCTGTATTTTCTATTTACTATAATCCATCATTACATTTTTATAATATACATTACTCTGATACTTCCATTTATACTACTTTTTGATAGGGAAGAAAGGGTTGGCTCATGCTAACTCATATTTGTGACTTTTTTGGCATCCATAACTAGCCATGTTCTATTTCTTGACTTGCTGACCATCCAATCCAGTAAACTACAACTATGGTTTTGTTTACAGAGTTGTTATATGAAAAAGCTACTGGGAAATACGGGTAGACATACATTGAAATATATCTCTGCAGTTCATCATATTACTTTTAACTGTTTTAAGGCGTGTTTTGTTTGAGCGTTACATAATATAGATGTTAAAACTACCTACGAAGTATAATACTCTTTATTTTGGCTTGGCTTGATCATCCACACTCCCTTTTCTCCATTTTCTAACTTCTTAGTGTTCCTACGCACAAAAGTTTGACTGGGAAATAATGCTTTGTCTAATGGGACGGAAAAAGTTCCGTTTGGCCATGTTATAGCTGAATGGTGAACTGAGTCATAAACTGTTCAAATTTCCTGAGTGGTATAGTCTAAAGCTTCTTTAGTATGATAACATTAAGAAGAAAAAGTGTTCAATCTCTCTACAAACTGGAAACATAAACTAAACTGACAATTCTCTAATTCATAACGACGTTGCCCACAAAGAAAGGAAGCAACAACTATAAATGGTACAACGTACAATACTGTGCAACGCATAAGTTTCAGTTTACCATCAAACATTGATGTATTAGATGACAAAGACAATAACAAGGAAATTATGATTAATGAGTGATAAAATCAGAAGTCACTGTCCCAACCCAAAATAACAACTTGATTTTTAATAAACATGTTTGTTTGTGCATCACTTTATTATTTGCGATCAAAGTCTTGTTTTATTTGGATTACGATTCGTAATGTGTAACTAATTCATGACAAACTTCTGCAATCCAATCTTTGAAATGTTATATTTCATATGTTGAATTATGTCATAAATTTGTAGTAATGATTTTACGAAACATCATTTATCTCAAAACAACTAAACTTCCCTTCAAGTCAAAAAGTCAATGCATCAGAATTTATTAAACTGTCAAAAGTAATTCCATTCCATAGTGATCCATTGTTGTTACCTCTCTAGCATCTCAAAATCGTTTTCGGTAATGACTACATACAAACTTATATAGCAATTCTGAAACCAAACCACTGAACCATCATGACAACACAATATATTTGAAACTTGGCTTACCACAAACCTCTAAAAAAACTTGTGCAAGTGACAGCAACTAAATCGGTACAATTTTCTGTGTTGACAAGTCCCTTGATATCATTTTTTGTAATCATGATGATTTGATGACCTAACAATACTGAAGGTGAAAGATAAGCAGTAAAAAATATTAATGAATGATACTACAAAAATATATATATTTATTAGGATGCGATATCCGCCTAATATTGCATTCTTGTCCATTTCTCTTGTTTACTTAATAATATATTTTTCTCTGCTCATGAAGCAAAGCTGAATCGGGCAGTGAACGTAAATTGTAATATATACAGCATCTCTTTTTCTCTCTCTCTAAAAAGAAACCACAAAAAATCACAACGAAAAAAAGGGCCTTTGTTTGTACACAATAAAGTTTAGCGGTATGTATGAACGGAAGAAATTCTATGAATTCGAATGTGATGCAATCTTGCACGCCAAAAACGTACACCGTGTTCAGTTCACCACCACGCTTTACTGTTGTTAGAAACATCAGAAGAAAATAGAGTTTCTCCAGGAAACGCTGTATGTATATGTATAAGTTGTTATCTGTTTATTGTGGTAAACTGCTGAGCTATCACAGTCACGTCAGATGAGAATTTAGAGGAGTGCTTCAGTGTGGAAATGAGATTTATCCGTTATGTTATATGCCTTCCCTTCATGAATGCGACTAGTCAGTGTATGGCTTCTTTCCTTCTGAACTTGCTTCATCCGGCTTTTTGTCGTGTTTACTTTTTGTCAAGAAAGAGCGAAGAAAATAGGATGAATGAAAACCATACGGTTTTGTTGTGTCGGACGGAGGAGGTGATGGCGATGAAAGGATTCCTTCGTACAATTTTATAGTACGTGTAACTAAACTAACGTCCAGTTGGAACATAACTGTGTGTTTTGCAATTTAGTCTTCTTCTTTATCTTATATACCCATGTAATTTCTAATTCTAAAATGCAGTATGCAGCATGGAACGCAGGGGCAGTGGCCTGGAAGATTTTGTTTTTGTAAA
>JAQFXM010009052.1:0-10010 GCA_034693345.1 Entomobrya multifasciata | reverse complement strand
CGCCCCTTTTGTAATTGCATTGGCATTTTGGCCTAGTATTTAGTATTATGCATGTAACTTTGACAAAATAACACAAATAAAAAATGTGTTTCTCATAATTTGTTCATCAGTCAGAGTAAAGAAATTATGTGGGTTGTGATAGTGTGATTTAGCTTCTTGTAAGCTACCAAAATGCTCATTGGTCTCAGCTAAACACTAATATTTATGTAGGCATCTCAAAAGTCAGAACAAGGTGAACTGATGCAAAAAACGCCAAAATTGTGATGTTCCATTGCAAATGCAAATGCAAGACATCTATAAAAGTTGAAAGTGATTCATGTATGAATGTGACAAACAATTAGAAAATGAAGTGCACGATAATGAATCAAAGTCGAATGACATAATAGACAAAAGGGTTGACAAAAAAGCTCGGAAACATTTTCCATGTGAAATTTTTTGTAGCTTTTACACAGGCCATACATCAAACACATAAACTTTTCCCCGTGCTCCGCTCAAAAAAGAAACACCGGATTACCGGATGTAGTTTTGTTGTGCCTTTCTTGAAAAATGAGTTGGAGCTCCTACTGCTTTCTCTGGTCGGTTTAGAGGGTTACCTTTTAACCTGTCTACAGAGCTACGTGCTCGATCAATCTTTACAATTCCTACATTCGGTTTTAAAAAGAAAACATGATAAATTTGTTATGAGTACATATTGATTTTAATTTAATCTTATTCCCTCTTCTTGAAAATTTTTCATTATCCTGAAATGACAATACATAAAATATGAAGAAAGAGAAAAGATATTCCAATGTAATTTTTGGACAATAAAACGGGTTATATTTTTCCAATAGTTGATATTGAATAGAATAGTTAGTTCGTAGTCCCAGTAAAAACGATTTATAAGGCACATAGAAAATGCAAGACAGAAAGCTTGTCATTTTATTGTAATGTTGGTTGTGATTTTGATGGAAGATAAAGTAATGCAATAAATACACTAAACTGGCAAATACAAATGTTAAAACTGCTTATGTACAAATAAGAAAAGTTCTGAGTACTGTTCCTTTAAATGACTTGATGTCATCTATATTGCTATGAAATGTATTCCGCAAGATGCTCTTACTGAGTTCCTGTATCAGTAACCACGATTCCGATTATAGTGGAGTTAAATATACAAAGTTAAAAAGTACTTCAGAAACGACTGCCAAAATGATGGAAAATACGATTGGGCTGGAGGATGGGAAATGTTACAAGTTCCGTAATCGGGCTGACAATTCGGTGAGCTAGATATTTTTTTCGAGCAGCAGGGTGCTCATTGTGATTACTCAATAATGGCTTGGTGAAAAGCTAATGATTTATTTTTCCACATGACAGGTTATTGAGTTCATGTTGGGTAGCAGCAATAAAATGATATGCGGACAAGAGGTGCCTAATGGGGAAAACTCTCATCAAATTTTTGAAGCTGTAGAGGAAGGTAGGTCATCACAAAACGAATTGTGCTGAAGTGATCAGAGTTTTTACATAATTCTGCTTATTTTTACTATACTGTTCACAGAGTCTGGACAATTTAGAATAGCCTGTAAGTATCAATCCGCGGAGTTGCAACACTTCTGGGATTATCTACCTCATAGAAAGCAACTAATCCACAAGGTTGGATATCAAGAACCAATTAATGCATAAAAATTGCAGTATTCAGGATATAATCATTTATCTATGTACTATCTACTATAGAAAAAGTCCACTGCTGAAGCCAGCCTGCAGCTATGGGCATCCGAAAGTGTTCAAAACATGGATACCGTTTTCTTCATTATATCCGTCCAAAATGGCTTGTGCCTCAAAAGTAATGGGTGAGTTTAGTATTAATGATTTCTCTTGAATACAGCAATATTACATTTTTTTTAGAAATTAAGCAAGAACATTTTTTTATAGGAGAAACAGACAAGTTGCAATTACAGCAAGAAATGACAATGACCTTTCGCAGCAGTGGCGACTTGAAGTTCAACCTTTTTAAAGTCCAGACTCCAGACAAGAGAGAAAATGTGTTCTTATAAATATACCGATAATGTACTTCTATACAAAACTCTCACTCCATTCCAATCCCTGACACCACCATGCCATGCCTCATTGCCTTACGTTACAATACGTCAAAATAATTTTATCGACTGTCAAACCGTATTACAATGTTACAAATAATCGTTTGAGAATGACTTTCATGTGTTTATTCGCAAATTGACGAAGTAAAATCCTTAAATATTTTAACTTATTCTCAACTTTATAAAAAATAGAATTGTCAATAAATAGTTATAAAACATGAACTTGACTCGTTCAGCATTTATTTTCATGAAAAGGATAACGAAGTTAAATTGGTTGTTACAATTGAATATTTTCATACATAATTCTTTTACAATACGCCAGTCACAGATAACCACCGTAAAACGATTGAATGAATAAAACTTTAGTTAACTGAATAAGGAAAAGTCAACTAACGCCAGCTTGAAAAGGCTGTATTACCACCGAACGCAGGTTTGGCTGGTTGCTGAGGCTGCGGAGATCCAAATAGTGATTGTTGTTGCTGAGGTTGAGCCGTTCCGCCAAAAACGCTTCCTCCTCCAAACCCAGGAGATGTTGGGGCTTGTTGTGCAAGGGTACCAAAGCCGCTATTTCCTACACTTCCACCACCACCAAAAACGCTTGTTGCTCCGCCAGTTGTGCCAAACGTTGAGCCAGGAGATGAAGCAAAAGATGAGCCAAAAGGTGATGTTGAACCACCAAATGAAGCACCCCCACCAAAGACCGCAGGACTCCCAAATCCAGCCCCTGTTGCAGCTGTATATGAATCAATTAACAATATTAGCATGTTCGTGCATGATGTAAGCATTTTATCATTTTTTATACTAAACCGTAAAACTAACGTTTATTTTGGCCTAATCCAAATCCTTGCTGCGCCACACCACCCGAGCCAGCGCTGAAAGCCCCACCTGCAGTGGATCCTCCGAAAACAGACCCTCCACCGCCAAATACACCTATAATGAGTTTTTTTAAATTAGCATTTTATAGCTAACACAATCCAAGGACATTTAAAAATGTTCCACTTTACCAGCACTAGCAGTTGACGTAGCAGTCGGAGATCCAAACGTCGAAGTAGAACTAAATAATCCCCCGGGTGGCTTTTGCTGTGTTGGAGAACCAAAGACTGACTGTTGTTGCTGGCCAGAAGCAGCCCCAAAAGGAGTTCCGCCA
This sequence comes from Entomobrya multifasciata, assembly GCA_034693345.1. Taxonomy (NCBI): domain Eukaryota; kingdom Metazoa; phylum Arthropoda; class Collembola; order Entomobryomorpha; family Entomobryidae; genus Entomobrya; species Entomobrya multifasciata. The sequence continues at coordinate 6,794 of JAQFXM010009052.1, read as the reverse complement.
AAGGCAGATGTTGTAGTGCTTTGTTGAGGAAGGGCTCCAAATCCAGCAACTGTTGATGCAGCTGGTGCAGTATTTCCAAACACATTTCCTGAACTGAAAGTTGACCCACTGCCAAATGAGGATCCGAATGGAGATCCGCCAAACGCTGCTGACCCTCCAAACACCTGGGATGTGGTAGTAGCTGGTGCTGGAGTACCGAATAGCCCAGTGGGAGCTAAAATAAATAAAAAATCATGGAAATTAACGTTAGGCCAATTCGACATAAAAACAATTAGGTTGTCAATATTACGTGCTGATTGTCCAAACGTTCCAAACCCAGCTTGCGTGGTAGCAGTTGTGTTACCTCCAAAAACGCTCGCTGAAGCAGTTGTGGAGGGGGCAAACGTCGAACTAGAAAACAACCCAGAAACACCTGTGGCACCTGGAGTAGGTTTGTTTGAAAGGTCAGAAATATTCAGAGAGGACAAGAAGCCAGTTGCTGGTTGAGCAGTTGTTGTGGTAGTTGCAGAAAATGGGCTAGAAGAGCCAAATATGGAGCCTGCTGTTGTAACCGTGGTTGTTCCAGTAGTTGCAGCAGAAAAGAGCCCTGTGGATGCAGATGTCACAGGAGTTGAAAACAAGCCAGTGGGCACAGATGGTGAGGCTGAAAACACTCCACTAGGGACTGACGACGCAGGAACCGATGAAAACAAACCACTTGGAGCTGTCGACGCAGCTGTAGATGAAAACAAACCAGCACTTGATGTTGTAGAGGTAGGTACTGATGAAACTGGACTTGATACTGATACCACTGGTAAAGGGGAAACTAAAGTACTCGATGGTGTTGACACGGGAGCTGGAGCAGCAGACACCGGAGCAACAGACACGGAAGCAGGTGCCACCACAGACGTGGAGGAGCTAGAGAATAAGCCGGTTGGACTTGTCGCAGATATTGTGGTTGGACCTGTCGCAGATATTGTGGTTGCACTCGGCACTGAAGCAAACAGTGTTTTGGATGGCACAGGTGTACTAGTGGGTGAGTTAAAGTCTCCTGCCCCCACATTTTTAGAGGTAGGAGTCCCAAAAGAAATATTTCCTCCCCCAAATATGCCTAAAATTAAATTTGTCTTAATATTAACCACCGGAATTAAAACTGGTACAATTTAACTAGCTTGTTTTGTACTTACTAGGTGAGGTAGCTGGGAGACCTGAAATGGGCTGACCACTGTTGGAACTTGTCGTCGTTGGGGATTGGAATCCTACTGCGGGACTTGAACCTGTAGTCGACGATGAGCTAACCACAGACGGAACTACTGAACTGACTGTGCTAGTGGTAGCAACAGACACTGGCGTCGTTACAGCATTGGCTTCAATATTCGTTGGTACTTTCGGGGACGCTGAGTTTCCACCCCCAGTACCAAAAATTCCTAAAACAAATCAATAATTTTTTACTTTAAAATCTTGCAAAACTTAGTTTCGAATTGATAAGACTTCGATTTTTCGATCCACTGGTTTTAACCTTTCTCGTGGGTTAGTAAATTCACTGTTGATTTAAAATTTCGAATAATTTCAGATGAAACTCAAATACAACTTCTGGGTAAAAATACTGTTTTTAATTTTGCTAAAGACGATGCTAAGATTTCAAATGCCAGGAACCTAATTTACATGCATAAATTAAAAAAATATACATACCAGTGCCGCCGCTCCCGAAAGTAAGGTTTGATAATGGCGCAGACGAGAATAAACTGCCTCCGGCCACATTTACGCCAGCAGTGGATACGTTGGCTTTTTTGCTTATCGAATCTGAGAAATTCAATGATGCAGTGAACCCTGGTATTGAGAACGTTGAAGATGCTGGCGTAGTAGCTATTACTCCGGAATCAGACGTAGTTTTGGATACAGGTGGATTTGATGCTCCAAAAGAAATAACGGACGATGGGCCAGTTGGAGCAGTACTTGCTGTCCCGAATGATACTGCAATTAACGCAAATAATTTGACTCATTAATAATCAGAAATGGTCTCCCTATATTAATTAAAGTTATATAAGTTTGTACCAGGAGCTGCTGAGGGGGATGAAGTAGAAGAGCTTATTGTTGTTAGACCACCTCCAAATGAAATCAAAGGCACTGATGTAGGAGCATGTGCAGTAGTCAATTGCGGTTGAAAATTAATACTAGCTGCACCCTTATTCGAGGATGGGGTAATATTTTGTGGTTTGCCGAAAGAAAATGCTCCTGTTCCAAAAGATGGCATAGCTGAAAAATACATACATTATTAGTTTTTTGTCAAATTAAAAAATATTTGCAAACAATGCTACGAATAAAATATCCCGTTAACTTTAACTGATTGCCTCTCACTTCGCATTTAATGAGTTTGCAATAAAACATTTACCTGGCGCTGCTGAAGATGATGGAACGGAAGTGGCAAGAAGACTAGCAAGCATGGGTGACTGGTTAGATGGTGAACCGGAAGTTTTACCTGCGTCAATACTACTAACTGGCATTTGAGTGGGGGTCTTTGCAATGGATGAATTTGGACTAGCGAAAGAAGTCATGGATGTATTTTTCGCATTCGAAGTAATGGACATGTTTCCACCAAATTTATTTAAGTCAGGTACTCCCGTTGCATCAGATTTAAACAAGGCACCAAAATCAGTTGTCAGAGCGGAAGTTGGTAGTGTCGCGACGGGTGCCTTACTGGTCGGTTGTTGAGATAGAGAAACCGTAGCAGCCGGCATTACTGGCTTACTTTTGACAGGCTCTGTGCTAGCTAAATTGGTATGACCTGTTGTTGATGCTGGATACACCATTGGTTTTGGACGAGTTCCAGTTTTGGAAGGAGAACGTGTCCAGGGGGTTACATCCGCTTTAACTTTCACCACCACTACATCCGGCATGCTCTTCTTTAAAATGTACAATTTTCTATTTGGCAACTTTATTGGTTTCTTGTCAGGACGATCACTGTCGCGGTTGAGTTTTACCTTACTTATCCCAGCAGTTAAGTCATTCAAAGTAATTTCATCAGGATCGTCGTATGGTTCTGACGGGGATAATTTCTTATTATTTGTAGCTTCACAAACAGCCAGGTACTCCCCTTCCTCATATGAAGAATTATGTCGTCCAAGACCAAGTCTTTCCTTTATACTATCCAGTTCTGTTTTCAGTCGGCGAATTATTTTTGAGTGGTTAGATAACGTTAAATAGATAAGCTGAGTGTAAGAAACCCGGTCAAGAGGCATATCCCGTTTTGTATTTTGCTCGTAAAAATATCTACGACATTCCGCGATTTGGTTCTTCAGATAACTACAATAAAAAAGATAAAAATGAATGATTTGTGTTTAGTGTTTAGTGCATTCAATGTGGCGCAGTAAGTTTAGTAGAAAACATACTTATGTAGTTTCTTGATTTCCTCAAACTTTTGCTGACTTGTTGGATCCAATGGACGAGTCCTTAAGTGTTCCAAATACCTAGGATCTCGACTTCTTTCCACAAGGGATTTAGCGTACTCAAGTTGACTAAAATGATTGAGAATGCGCTCTTTCAAAACTTCAACTTCTTCCTTCTGGGCACTAGTAGTTGAAACCATGTCACTGGCGAAATCTTCAACGATATTTAATGTGGCTAGAACGCGCTTTTCAAGTGCATCAAACGATGTATTAACCAGCCCAACAAGATTTTTTCTGTTAGACTCAACGTTAGCTCTAAAATCTGCCAGCCTGCAAAGTTAATAACAAACAAGTTAGTACGCTGGTTTAAAACATATTGCAGATAATTTCTAATTTTGTATGATTTTAAATCGTTTACCTTTGCTCAAATTTTCTAATTTCAGATATGACAAAAGTGCACTGATCATCTTCTTCCAAACCCTTCAAACAAGCGCCTTTTTGTAATTGTGTTGTCATCTCACGACGTTTTTCTTCCACTGCTTTCTGTAACCCAGCCATGTCTTGAGCGGAAGGTAAAGTCGAGGTACCTAGTTGTCTTAAATCAGGCATCTGTGGCATTCCAGTAACTGCTTTTGGAGTCTTTTTGGAAGACTGATCCACTGGAACTATAGGCTGAGCTGCTGGAACAGCTTTGATTGGAGGTGTACTAGCCTGTGGTGGCGCAAAAAATGGGGACTGTGCTGGTGCTGTTGTCTGTGGTTGCGGAGGAGGTTGAAAGAATGTAGATTTTTGTGGAGGAGTGGAAGCCTGTGTTGGAGATTGAAAATATGCTGGTGGTGGTTGTGAGGTAGCTTGAATAGAAGGAGGGTTCGAAGGTACAGGTGCTGCCTTGATGTTAGTGAATAATGTCTCTGGAATCGGACTTTGCACGTTTACATTTAAGGAAGGCAATTGAGGATCAGTATTAACAACAGAATACATGATCAACGCTCCCCTTTGGGACAATAAGAAGATTATAGGCATCGGAGAGTATGTTTCAACTTCTGAAAACACAACTCTATCTCCACTTCCATAATAAACACTGGCGCCACGAGCGAAATTATCCAACAAAAATGCTGCTCTACGATTGTCGGTAATATCACCAGGCAGCCAAATCTCACTGTTGTTTTGATTCTGCTTGACCAGCGTAATCACGTCACTTGCAGTATTAGTCATTGCTATAACCGCATTCCATTGCATGAGTGGGAGAAAGTAGCAGCTGCTTTTGGATGGAACCACCTCAGATATGAAAAAGTCCCCATGATTTGAGTAAGTTGGTGGTAATCCTTTGGCCACGTCCAACTGCATAAAATCTACAAAACAGAAGATTCAATATAAAATAGAAATTACAAATCAACACAAAAAAGCAAATAATAAATGATTTTAAAATTTATCACCCACCTATATATGATTCCTTATGAAAAACAATTAGAAATTGCGTAGTTTGAGTCCACAATATAGAAATGGGAATCGAACCAGTTTCCGGCCCAGAAATTTGTTTTGCTTCAGTCAAATCTAGTCTCAATTGGCTGATATTTCCACTCATTCGACCGACGACAAGTTGTTTCCCCTTTGGACTCCAACAACAGCATCTGTACATACACATAATACAGTTATTTTAATATAACAAATATTTTTAAGAAATGGCTTATCATAATCATGTGATAGAATCATCATACCTTACACCTCCACCAGGTAAAGTGTTTAATTCAACTTTACTTGGCCCACAAATCTTAGCCAGGAACAGGGAACCATCATCAGTGTTAATTGCAATCATGTTGCCAAATCCATCTCCTGGATTCCATGATACAGAGCTGATCCTAGAGTTGTTTGTTGATGGACAACGGATTTCACAAAATGGCTGACATGATCCTCCCTTAACGTATGCAAATATTTCACTAATTAGCAAATAATCTTCAAAACCATTGAGTAATACAATAATATGAATACTGAAGTGCCGCGACAAGTACCTGATTGACGAAGTCTGAGAATTTGAAAACCACAATCCATGCAGAATCTCCTCTAAATGTGTCCACTGCAAGGAACTCTTCTCCGTTAGACAACGAAAGAATATTAGGTGTTGTTGGTAACGCAGCATTTCTTATTTCCAGTTTCTTCAAATCGTTAAACGTAAGGTTATCCGTATTCCCACGCACTGAAAGAATATCACTGACTCGAAGTGCGTAAAACGAATTATTGAAAGTGAGAAGGACGCATCCATGCTTGTTGGAACATTCTAAACTGGAGTTAAAATGCTGGAAGGCGACTTCGTTATCAATGGCATCAGCTTCTGCGTCATTCGCGAAGTAGCTCACGATTGGATGGGCTTTGAAAAATATGTTCTAAATAAATCAAAAGAAAATAGAAAACAACTATAAGTTAAATATTGTACTTGCATTTCAATCGCCTAATTAACCCTTTAACATTTTTTGGTATTTTGTATTTAGTAATATTTTATGGGTATCATCATTACCTTAACCTCCACCATTGGAGGTGCTACATTTACAACAGGGGCATGAGCCATCTCTGCTATTCAGTCAATATCGACTATAATACAACTTTCTTTAAACACTTTGACAGTAATGGCAGACTTCAATTAATTTTTACGGGATTCATGAGAAGGAAGGTTTTTTTAATTTCAATTCAATTCGAAACTGCAATCTTATGATTATAACGAAGAGTCCACTTGTAAAATAATCACCTCAAAATCTTATGAACATAACTTAGTTTAATTTTTGACAGTCCAATATTTTCACTTTCACTTTGAAGATGTAATTACGTCGTTTAGGAGGTGTACAAACAAAAGTAAAATAGTAAGACGAAGACGACTTGGCTATGAAGAAGTTAGCCGGAGCCCCGCGGCTTCTTGGTTGTCCAGAGAAATGAATACATTTTCACTATGCACTTTCTTTGATGCATGTTTAATTTACGTTGAAGAAATAGAAGCACCCTGTCGAACAGTTGCAATTTCAGTGTGGGGCAACGTGACACAGTCATTCATGTGTAGCATACCTAATTGTAAGAGTACACATACAAGTAAATATTATGGTAAGGCCCAAAGTATCTGCGTTCAAGATGACAAACTCAGCTGTGGTTTGTTTTTCAACAAAAAACAGATAGTCATATTCCAGCTCTGTGTCTGTGTCAGCCTTATTCCCATTTTAGAGGTTCCTCCTAGATACTCTTTTACTCATGAAGAACTCATTCATAATCATCGTCAGATCGTCACATGATGATGAATACAAAGACAAACTATTGTAATACTCACCCACATAAAGAGACACTGCACTATTAAGTAACACAGTTTTTTACATGGGGATGATGATGTATCAGATGTATGAGTCATTTAAGTAGTTTTCCTACCACTGCTGATGTTGTGCTAAGTGCTAG
>JAQFXM010009051.1:0-10010 GCA_034693345.1 Entomobrya multifasciata | reverse complement strand
AACTATTATCATGTTTTTGAGGTAGTAATCCTTAAAGGAAATAAGATACGAAAAAGATGGAAATCAATAATATAAAAATACCCTTAAAAGTAAGCATTTGAGCAAAAAATAAGCATATAATTTTCTCAAACATGTCATGTGGGTATCTTTTTCGTTACCTGTATACTAAAATATATAAGAATCCATTATATGCATAGGCACACATGTACTGATTACATATTACATAGCATGTGGCAAAAACTGGAAGCTTAATTAAATCAACTTTGATGCTAAAAATACTATGAACCCAGTATATAAATTCTTCACAGGTTTGAAATGCTTCGCTTGGCTAATTTTTATAATTATGTACGTAATTATATTCATTTTCGGTGTTGTTTATTTTTAAAGTGGAGTTGATAAAAATGTTCATGTTAACAAATAAATATTAAGGTCTTTTGTTGTATTTTATTTTAAGAAAATGGTAATCATTTGACATGACCTGCTTTGAAATATTTTTGCAATTTAAAATCTTCGGCTGAACGAATTCTTCAAAAATATTTACATTGCACAACTTTTTTGTCCTACTTATACTAAATTTTTGCTTTCAACATTTGAAACTTTTTTTTCTTTTGAGGTTAAAAACAAGTGAAAATGACATGTTTTCATCACAGGTTGCCATATGAGTTTAAAAAGTCTTATAAAGTCAACAACTTTGTTTATATGCCTTTTTTAAAGCAAATTGTAGTGTCAAAAAGAAAATTGAAAAGAAAAACAGGCAACATTCATAAAGTTTTTATGAATTACATACAATTTTGCTAGCAGCTGTGCAAAAATTAGTTTACCTAATTTTCACATTTTTATGGAAACTTTTACTTGTTTCATGAAACAGTCAATAGTGCAAAATGAAAGCGACATTTGCGTGCAGCTGCTCGTCAATGATCAAATACACAATAGCAAAAAAAATCATTAAGACTTAATACAGAAATTCATTTTCTTTTGTTTGCGATTGCAATATTCGTTATTCGATAAAAGTAATGATGTCATATTGCCATTGCTTCAACACGACACATCCCGTGCAAATGTTGAAAATGTTCAAAGTTCGTACTAGTCGTTTGTATGGCCAAGATAAAAATTTCTAGATAATAATTTGGAATAAAGTTATCATTAGAGTAAATTTCACTTTCCAATGACACAGTACATTAAACACAAGTTCAGTTTGGTAAACAAATGCATTATTTATCTTGGCATATGACATATAAACTAGTTATAAAAGTTTGCATTTTTCTGTAACTTGCGATACATCTTTCTTGTACACAAAAAGTACAACCTATTGTATAGCATGCATAATTCCATAAAACTCTCATGTATGCATATGGTATGTATAAATGTAATAAAATAACAATAATATTTTTTCTACAGCTTTCCTGGAATATATTTTAGTAATCGCAAGAAAACCAGTTGAATGCGTAATGTTGTTTGTGTGTGTACTGTTTACATTACGCAACTGGAAATCACGATTTCACTGCGTGCTTATTTCTTGCTTGCATGAAAACTTGGCCAAGTAATTTTGAAACAAGTCAAGCCAGGAAGAAGAGAACAAGAAATAAAAATGTGTGGTTAGTCATCTATCTGCACTGCATATCTTACTTATATCCCCCTCCCCCATCATCATCGCCATATACCAGCTTCTTTCTTCTCTCTGTTGTCTGTTATGATTTTGATATTAGTTGATAAACAGTCGAATGTGGAATGGAATAAAATAGACTATAAACTGCATAATAATGCTACATATCATATTAGCATTAGCTACCATAAGGAATTCCTACACGATAAAAAAACAGGCTCAACAATTGCATAGTTTCGGACGATTTTTTATTTATTAAAGAATTAATTGCGTATCATTATCTTATTGTCTTATCATTATTGCTATTTTTATATCATATTTACCTATTGTTTCGCAATGATCACTTGACTAATTTCTTAAATATGTATGAATTTTACGCATTATCATGCTTAGCAGTCTCGACTGGACTAATATTAAGATGGGATTTACTTTTATTACCAAAATTCATAGCTGCGGAATACATCCTGGGTATTGATACTGTCCATTGGATTAAGTTTTTCTAATTCCAATCTCAATCAATTTATTTTTCAAATAAAATGCATGATGACCTTCAACCCCCATCCCCATAAGTTCTGCATTTTGTGGCTCAAACCCGATTCGACCTTTTTTCAACACAAACTTGAAAACTTGCAGGCAAGTTTGGATTTAATTATTCATGTGGAGTAATAAGTGTTGGTTTTTTTTGTTAGCAGGCGTGTATAACAGTAGAGATAAGTAATAATCCACACACACATTTTGCGGTACTTAAATAAAAGCAGTATTGATCTGTACAACATTTTGTAGTCACACATTTATTACTACATACAGTATGTACATAAATGGGGTTTGCATAGCACAAGATAAAACGCTAAATGTTCAAGAGAAAAATTGGTTCATATTTATTCTGTACAATGGCAATATATTAACTTCAGAAGCAGACTATTAGCATAGCAGAGATTCTGTTTTGCTTTGTGGCGTACTAAAATATATATTTCCTCTTTATTGATGACTATTGCATTTAAAACGGTGATGTTGCGATAATGTCACTTATGTGTATATGCACAAATGATTTCATGGAACGCTCGTTATTACGTATACAACTTTATTTTTTCTCTTATAAGAAATAAACGCAGAAATAACGTTTAGCTCTGTAACAACAACAAACAAAGTTCAGAGAACATTCTTATATTCAGCAAATCATTCTCGAACATTTTTGAAAAGTATGAAGATGAGATGAGTTCCATTTTTACATTAAATGCATACATGAATATTTTTGTGTATTGTACCCACAAGTTCTAGGTTATTCCATTTATTCATGACTTTGTACTGGAGAATATTATATTCTAGTTTAGTAATCCGCCATCGCCACATTATCATGTGGCTGTATGCAGTTATATTTGTGTACTCACTCAATCTCTGGCAAAGTTTCCAGCTAAAAGTAATGTACAATGTTGAATGTTGTTCAGTGCATCATCATGAATTTATTTTACATTCTACAACGCATCATCGGCATTTGGCTTTCATGATCAACATCACTGTCAATGTCAGCAAATTTAACCACATATCTGACATTGGCTGACCTTTCAACTGAGAAAATCTTAGGGAGAGATATGCATTGAAGTACATGATGCAATAATGTACCATTTTCTTTCCAAGATCAAGTTGAATAAATAAAAGAAACAAAACATTCATTGAATTATAAAATGAATGAGAGAATGCAGATTATGGAAGATGTTTGTTTATCGAGGATAAATTTTGATAAATTTATAAAATGTTCCGTTTGGCCGGGAATATAAATTCTTCATAAAAGTTTTCTGAAAGTTGGCATATAATATTTTAGCATTAAATTTGATACTGGATAATAATTTATCTTTAAAATACACACTTGTATCTGTGTACCAAAGATTATGAATACAATATCATGTGCCATCCGTCTTAATTCCTCGAACAACTTGAATATCTTCAGAATTCTGTGTTTTGCCATATATTTCAAAGGAATTTGACACAGTAAGTTTTAATCTGACATTCTTCAAGTAAAATGAGTACCTATGATGATGTGGTGTGGATTAAATGGATTTCTATAATGTAAGCGATAACATTACATTTCTTTAGGCCAGTGCAAATAATTTGAAAATGGTTTGGTAAACAAATCCACAGCTTGATCATTAAAGCTATTCCTTTTCCTTTTACATACATATTCATATTCGTAAAAATTTGTTGCATCATCGTCACGACTTCAAATCCAAACCAAACCATCATCACAATATCATGTTAGTAGAGAAGTGTGTAAGTTGAGCAGTAGAACTAGTTTCTTCGACGTAGCACAAAAAATAAACATGCGTCAAGGTCTGGTTTTGTACATTCGAAAAAAATAACGCGTAATACACACGCATTTATCTTCTTAACGAAGAAAATCTCTACCAACTAACCAAAAAATGCTTGCATTTCATTTAAGCGTTCTTATATTTATATCTATCTATCTACCACGATTATCTACCACATTTCTAGTGCATTATAATAAAATAATCTTGAATATCGCATAACATAACATACACACATACATTGTATGATTCGTTCATTCCATCCCTTTTTTTCATAACATTATTCAACATCACAACATCAGAAAAAAACGCAACCCAACAACGCAACTTCTCGTTTTGATCTTGACTTGCTTCCAGGAGGAGTATAATGATATGATGTAATGTGCAGCAACACCAACGAAAAAGGAGCAAAAAAAGAAAAAGCACAGCGAAAGCGATAAAATGCATCAGCGATGTTTCAAGAAAAAGTTTTCGTGAAAACCTGCAAGTCAAGTTGGGATATTTTTATATAAGTAAAGTATACACGCACTGCTATGCTGCATACTAAAAAAATCTTATTGCTGCTGCTCAAATATAAAGGAATAGAAGTATACCACAAACTAACATAACAGAATATAAGTATCTGAGAAGACGAAGACAACTTTTTATTTCTCAAGACGAAGAAAATAGCAGTGAAGAAAAAAGAGAGGGGGAGATGGGACTGAAATGGGACAAAAGCAGGGATTGATGAGTTTTCCAGTTTGTACAGCAATAGTACACAGTGCGTATGGACTGGATGGAATACAAGCACATATTCACGAACGATGAACACGATGATGATGATGATCTTGACATTGTAGTTGGTCGATTGAATATATACATATAAGCGTAAATATTTATGTTGTTTTTTATATATAACTTGGCAGTGAGTCGCTAAAGGCTTTTTCCTTTAACGCATTTTTATGCGTGTAACGAATATAAAATGTATAAGATGCGCTTATCATGGTCTATTTGATGATGCTGGTCTGGTGTGCGGAGTGCCGAGTGCGTATATACTAATATTATTACCATGACTATTATTAACTGCAAGCGTACATTTTCAACATTCGTACATTACATAGCTCCTCCATCAACATTAAATAACTTGTACAAACGCAAACTAGAGAGATTGCTGGTGTGGTGGTGGTGGTGGATGGATTGGAATTATCAACGTAACGCTTTTTTGTGTGTGGATGCGTGAAGTGCAGAGTTGGCGGTGCTGATGATGGTGGATGGATATAATATTTATACGAAACCTGGGCCTGAGGGAATGTAGATGCTCACGACGAAAAAAAGACGGTTGCAACGCAACGAAACTGATGATGATGATTGTTATAACGTGGTAGAATAATGATATTTTCTTGGTGATTTAAAGATGAAAATAAGATTTTTTTGTCCTTCAAATATTTTCTTGGTTGGAAGAAGCATAGCAGTTACGTAGCAGCAAAAATTATATGTATAAGCTAGGAGTAATGGTGTTATGTCATTATGTGCAATGCAATGTTATACGAAAAATGCAACATGAAAAATTGAAGAAAAGGGAAGGAAGAAAGAAGAAGGCAGCAGAAAAAATACACAATAAAAAAGTGGAAGGAAAATGTGAGATGTAAGATTTTTTTGCTGCTGCATATCTTCTTATTCTTCTTAGTCAGTTTTTTGGTTGTTGTGCAAGCAAATGTTGCTGATATAATGTTGAATGTTAGTGTAAAAATGCTCTTCTGGAGTTTTTGTGTGTGCACTGCAATGCAATGCATCGTTGTCATGATTATGAGAGAACTGTGTACGTAAAAAAAGATTCAGGTTTAAAATTCACTAGGCCACTATCCCAACTAGCTGTAAGAAACAGCAGTAGTTTTTGTTGTGATACTCACTCTCTGGATGATATGATGATGATGGTTCTGTAGTTCTGTGGTGTGTGTGTTGTGTAGTATAACAAGCGTAGCGTAAGAGCTTTTATGCACATAATATAATGAGGTCAGGAATTTTTTTTTACACAACACAAAAAAAATTCTCGCATTGCATTACACTGCATATTATGCGTGTGTATGCACATATGCTACTCTTTTTCCACTTTTGTGAAATTTTGATAGCAATTTTATACGAAAAGAGTGAATATTCCAGAGAAAATTTGTGTAAATTTTCATCAATGTAGTTTATCAGGACAAATTTTTGATTTTACAAGTTTAATTTTAAGGATATAGTTATTTTATCAGATATGCATGTATACTGTATACCAGCTTAACTTAAACTGCTGGATAGTCCTTGAAATATTTGTACACAAATTAAATAAATAAATGATATGATATATGCATTGATATGGCTATTCAGTTGTTTTCTAATTAAATACTTTGTTTCATCTTGGACGGATAAAAAATAAGTAAAATTAGTATTTTCCAGTTTTGACTGGCAACATGGCAACATCATCATCATTGACATCGTCATCATCATCATCACATTTATTATCCAATCCACCAGTCATACATGCATGCATGCAACTGCAAATAAAAATGGTAATTGGTAAAGCAATGGATAGAAGTTAAGAAACGGTCATGATGATGATGATGGTAGTACAACATTTTGGTACTAAGCTTTAAAAGTAGGTGTACATTCTCTCTTCCTTCTTTTCAAACAATGTGTAACAATAATAAAGGGAGAAGAAGAAACCATTATATTCTTTTGACATGCCTTTAAAATAATTTACGAAATACAAGTGCATTATACAGAAAAGGTATACATACATAATGTATATATATCCAGCAAATATGCTTCGCCTTATATTATTCTGCTTGTCCAAAAACCCAAGACCCAAGAGTACGCAATGATATGATGATGCGATATTTATATTTTGTTATGGATAGTGCGTATATATTGCGTATGGTATATAATGGTGCATGTTGTTGCTGGTCTGGACGTCTTTGCCAAAGCCAGCATTTTCCTTTTCCTAAATGTTGTGGTGAGTCAAGTCAGCCAATTTCCAATCCCAACTGTTCTTCTCTTGCAACCAAAAGCAGTAATACATACACAGTGGTGAGAGTCAGGCAAGTCGACTCACTTCTTTCCCAACTCTCAACCCTTTTTTATCGGCCAAAAAAATGCAGCATTCTTATAATACCCTGTTTTTATATTCTTAACATACATACATACATTCATCTTTATACACTTTTGTATATACTCGTAATTTTAACACAGAGCCAGAGCAGCGTTAGCGTTCACAAAATATTATGTTCCTGGATTGGACTGCTTTCCGCTCTCGCTCTCTTCTTCTGCATATGCAGTTTATACATTGCACGCACAACACCACTTTTAAAGAGCTTCATATTTTTCAAAGCTTTGCTGGATAAAGTGCGTACACGTTATGTATGGTGTGCGTATATATGTGCAAGCGAAAGCAATGCATTGCATCTTGTGCTTTTTTTGTTCACAAGAATCACCGAGCAAAAAAATAAGAAGGGCTTTCTGTTCTCTCTCTCTATCTTGCAAGCTACCTACACCGATACCACCACTCCACCACCACCACCGCCATCCACGCATTTTTCTGATTGTGCGAGCGATCATGATGATGATGATGGTTCACAACAAGCAACGCACAACACAATAATATTACACGGAAACCATAAGTATCATAAAAGCAAATGGTTATATGGTTATAACAGCATTTTTCACTGACAAGTTGTGTGTAAAAAAAGGGATTATAATGGATGGTTAGTATAGTTAGTAAGGCGATTGTTGCTCTTGTAGTTCTTCTTTGCATCCAGCAATCCAATCCACCACCACTTTTTTATCCAGCGTATTTGATGATGGTGGTAAATTTGATGGCGTTAGTATTATAAATTGTAGGTATGTATATAAATGTATAACTTGCTTGTTTGAATTCACTTTAAAAAAAGCTAAGCAAGTTTAAGTCAACCTGTAACCTCTCTTCCTTTTTATTAATGTAAAAATAAAATGGTTTTTCTTCTCTGTCCATATTCATGTCCACTTTTGGATTGGTTTTTTTTCTTTGCTTTGCTTATTTTAATAAAGAAATCAAGGTCTTCTTGATCATAATGTGGTTTTATAAGAAACTGCATTTGAAATCAGGTTCTGACATGGCAGTGAAATTTGTTGGTATTTGGGAATGATGGAAAATTACATGGAAATGTTTTCCGTAAAAAAGTAATAAATTGAAATTTAGAAAAAATATTTTCATGTCATCATTTTTATGTAAGAAAAACCTTTGATACCGGTTTTTAGAAATTATTGACTGACTACTTTGTTTTAAAAAGTTGAAAAAATTTATCTGAATAATTGTAAACCAAGTGTGTGTGGTTTATATGATTGTATGCATGCTGGAAACGCAGGTTCCCTGCTTAATTGTAGTTAACAATTAAAACTCCGAAACTTATTGAAAACGATTTTTAAAAAAAATGCCATTTAAAAAAATAATTTGATTTTATGAGATCATTTTTGGCACACGAGTTTGACGTAAGATTTTAACAATTGATCATACGTAGAAAAATAGCAATTTATCAGAGAAAGCTTTGAAAAGTAATTAAAAATGTTACCTTTGGCTAGAAAGTACAACTCTTTTGCAATGATCTGGTCTTAATTAGTGTGATCACATGTGACGTCTAGTGACGAGTAAAAAGCTTATTTTTAGTTATTTTGCCAGCAAATGTGTTGACTATGGCCACCCATCTACCAAACCAGCAAGCAATCCCAAATCCCAACCCAACCCCAAGTAATGGGCAGCGTGCGTAGTGTAGTGCGTATGCTCTCTGTGGTTGAGGTATGTACAAGCAAAAATGACAGGGACAGGAGGCTCAGTTTACACTTGCGAAATTGTAGTGAAAGACCCTCGCGATATCTACTGGAAAAAGGGTAAATGTGTTCTTACTGACATGAATCTGGTCCGAGAAAAGTGAACAAAGACCACATTTTGGATTCTTAAAGCCCACCCAAGTGAATGAATTTCATGAAAGATGGCGCCTGGATCACCTGGATTCGTGTAATGGCATTTTTGAAGTTTTATTAAAGATTCTATTGTGTTCATTATAGTGCAACTTTTCCATTCTTCCTAATCCAAAGTAGGTTTCATGAATAAATACAAAATAGAACCATTTCAATAGAATTTTGGCGTAATTTTCTAGTGAGTCAGTTCATATCAATACAATCATCATATTTGCAGCGTTTCATACTCACTCTATCACTCAACCATTCTATTTTCCATGCATTGTCATCTGAATGTTTTCATTTATATTTCAAAGGCAGTAGATTAACTGATACGCTTTTACTAATTTTCACTTGTCGCTTCATAAAGATGCACGACTCAAAGTATAGATAATAAGTGGCGAAGCAATTTGTAACAATTTAGTTGTGCTTCCACAGTTTACAGTTTTATTTTACTGAAAATTGTAGCTTACTGACCCTTTCTATTTAACTGTAACCGCTTATTACAAACCAACACCTGATCTTTGCTAAGCTCACTTAAACGAGTCGAAGGATAATATGTCACTTCGTATGGGTGACGTCGTAAAAAAATGAAATCGTAATCATAAGCTCAACTGTGGGGTCATTTGGGGTCAAGTGTTGGGTCATTCGAGGTCAAGTGTGTGCAGTTTAGGTACAATATATGGCAGTTTTGACATGTTGCTGGAGCCTAACTTTTGATTACCTTGACTTTGTGGTGAAGGAGGACCCTAGTTTCTCTGACCCAAGTTTGGTCCAAATCTGTCAATGCGTTCTCGAGTTATTGTGGAGACAGACGGACAGACGGACATCGTGAAGTCAATAAGTGGCTTCGCCACTTAATAAGTACATGACATCGTTCGGAATAAAGTAGTTACTGTAAGTGTTACCAAAGTCACGAATTTTCCAGGTTTTTTGGCATTGCGAAGGAGTTGTATACACGATTACATTACAGCCATGTTTGTCGAACGGGTACTTGGCTTCGGCGCCTTTGTAGCTTGTGGGTAACAGGTCGTGTAGAACATAGTAGTGTGAAAGATCATTGCATTTCATTCCTTCAAGTAGACTAGCAAATGGGCCAGCACGCTTTAGATACCCGTTAGTGTACGTCGTACACTATAAAAGTATCTAGTAGACACGAT
>JAQFXM010009050.1:0-10013 GCA_034693345.1 Entomobrya multifasciata | reverse complement strand
GGACAGACAGACGGACTTTTTGGTCCCGTACCCCCCATTCGTATAAAGTTTCAGTAAAAACCTGAAACTTAATAAACAGAATGACGATAACGATGCTGATGTAAGAAAGAAAAGTAGAGAAAAAAGGGCACGGTAAAAGGGAGACGAAAGAATGATAATAATGATGATAAAAACGGCGAGAAATAAGAAAGGTAGTTGCAAAAGTGATACGTTCTCTCTATAATATCAGGGGTATCCTCATCATTCCCATCACCAACACATTTCCCATTATAATCATTAATATTATTATTACTATGTATTATCATCATCGTCATTACCACCACCATCCAAGCAGTATACTTGGTCATATCTTCACCTGCCACCGTCCATTCAAAAAATTCTTCCTCCCTTGCCTCTGTATATACTTTTTCAACTTTCTTTTTTGTCAAGAAAAAAATATAAAGATTAGATATACATGCATACCATGCTTCTGTAAAATGATATCTATAGCACCAACGATTTTTTTTGTTGTTCTTCGTTAATGTTAATAATAAGGAGTAATACAGCTTTCTCAAGAGGAACTCTTGTGTCTTCCTTTTATGTCTATGTATATGGGCATATAACCCTCATAGCAAACTTTTTTTTGGAAAGTTACACAAGTTGACATTAAATTGTTCGAGTAAAAAAAGAAAAGGATAGAGAAAGAAGCAGTGACGATGGCGATGATAGCGATGACGATGAAAGACTTTAATTGTGACCTCTCATTGTTACCATCACCAAAACAGCTAGAAGTGCCCCAATGAGTTTTTTTCTCGACGCTCTTCACACACTTCCAGCTATATACGGAAAGGGAAAACTTTTTTGTCAGATTTTTACTTGCTCACTAACAAAAAACAGAAGAAGGAGAGGAGGAAAAACTGTTGTGAACTGTATCTTATATCATTATTATTATTACAACAACTCCTCCAAACTTACACTGTTCAACTTTCTCTATTTTTCAGCAGAATGTATTTATGTATGTGTGATAGGAGGAGGATAAAGGACAAAAAAAAAGATAGAGAGAGAGAGAAAGAGGAAAAATTTGATTATATAGTAATAATAATAATTCTGTAATGCTGCTGTTTTTACTCTTCTATGACTGAAGAGATTTTCCTTTGAATTGCACGCGATTTTATGCTTTTTGTTCATATATACATCTAGCCAGAAGTAGTAAATAACAGAAAAAATGCTGGTCGTGGTGGCAGTTTCGTTTGTACTGATGTTCTACTCTGTGACTTTTTTGTTAATCTGATTCTGAGTCTGTGCCTGTGAGAAATAAATGGGTAAAAAACTAATCTCTTTTTTTCCTGGCAAACTTTTTTTTAATAGCGAATAGAAATGGCATGTACAAAAAAGAGACAATCAGCTTTTTTATCGTTCTTTTCCCTTTTTCTGGTGAAGTAGCTGTAATTCTATAATTTGTATAGATGTACTCTTATACCCTTGTTAATACTTCTAGAAAAAAATATGAATATGCATTAAGTTTGGTATGCATCGTAAGTATTTATGGATACGGATAGTCCAATTGTTCTCATGATGATGATAGTAGTGGTGGAAATGGTTGTCAGGGTATTAGTTCTGGGTGTATTGCGTACAGAGTATGACAGTAAAAAACATTCCTCCGAATATTTTATACGTTATTATGGATAGATAGATACGAGATAGATGGATAGGCCATAAAAACTTTTTCCTTCCAATTCATTCTCTTTTTTTGTCTCATTCTCATCCTTTGCCTTCCTTTCGCTATGACCATTTTAAACCCCCTCTCGTCTGTCTTCTTGAATGAATGAATTGGGAAAATGAGCAAGTGATATTATTACTACTCTTTGGTAAAATGCCTTTACATGCACTTGCATATATACAAACCATCTGTACTCTCTGAAATAACCCAGGCTACAAGACAGACTACTATTTTATTTTATCAAGTATCAAGTCCAAAGTACGGAAATAAAAAAGGGACGGGGGAGGATGATATTAAACTGGGATAATTAAGCGTAATTAATTCTCTTTTTAATTGTTCTCCTCCTTCTCTGTCTTTTTTTTAACGGGACGACA
The DNA here is from genome assembly GCA_034693345.1 of Entomobrya multifasciata. Taxonomy (NCBI): domain Eukaryota; kingdom Metazoa; phylum Arthropoda; class Collembola; order Entomobryomorpha; family Entomobryidae; genus Entomobrya; species Entomobrya multifasciata. Next base: position 7,940 of record JAQFXM010009050.1, on the reverse strand, counting down.
ACGTGAAAGAAGGGTCTCAGAGAAAAGAAGCACAAGAAAGAATGGCTCAGAGTGCAATATTTTTTTCTTCATAGAAAAAGAATGCAATACAGCTATTATAACCGTCGTCCTGATGTTGATGACTCTACTATGAAGATGAAAGCAGCTAGTGAAGTAGCACCATAGCTACTTGAGTTTGTCCCCTGATGAGTATTACTGCTATAAAATATGGAAGAAAATGCCAGGAATTAACCAAGTCAATTTCGTCGTTTTCGGCCAGATGGTTTTTAATAATTTAAAGACATAAGTTCTTCAATGTGGACCTTCTCTTAGGTTTCTTTAGCATAATTTTCATGGCATCAGTATATATGTTGATGAGCAGATTTTTTCTTGTAATTATTATTGAAATGCATTTTAACAAAGAAAACAAGGAGATCCCTAAATGTGTACGATTTCTTACTCGACATGGACATGATGCAGTACACGCCCTCAAGGTTTTCAACTTTTTAAAAAGTATTCTCCTCCTTCTTACTCCTGACCGTAAAGATGATTTTTACAGAGGCCCTTGTCGTATTTTTTCTAGTGTATTCCATAAAAAAATGTTTAAATTTACTTTTCTTCAACTGATCGTCATCAGCATCAACAGTAGGTAGACAGATGATCATGATGATGGACTTCCCGCACAAGTAATCTCATCAAAACGAGATGTGACCTGTCAGTCTGCTGTTTCCATTTTCTTTTACAAAAAAACGTTACTCATCTTACTGTAAATTCAACAATTGGTAGTAATGCTGAATGTGGGCTCGTCATTGAGACTGACTGTGCCTCATGCCTTTTCACAAGCCAATTCGACATTTTTACTACAGATTTCTCATTACATTTTTTTGTTCTTTTTAGTTCGTCTTCATTTTGATCTCGATGAAGTTTCTAATGGAGAATCAATGGTGCAAATAAATACTAACATGTAATTTTTTAAACATTGATGTAGAATTGTGTACATGAATTTTCCAGGGCTGGATATTAGTGGAAAACACTGTTTATATGCTCAAAGACGAAACAGTCAGATAAAAAACTAAGAACGAAAGAGAAAAGAGCACCACTGTCACTCTTGTAAATTGGATTTCTGTCAAAACTTCCAAATTCTCGTCGTGGTTGTTCGTAATACAAGTTTCCCATCATTATTATTGTAGTTAATATTACAATTTCTTCAATAATAACAACAATCGACCAATTTTTAACATGCATCATACGGAAATACATACATGCATCCTTACTTCTAAACGGAATAAAAATACAAGCACTAAGCCAAAGATCAGATTTTAAAAACATTGAGTCCCAATGAAAGCTTTTATATTGCTTTTAAATATTTGCTACCATTTTTATCTTTATGATCGCTCGAATAGTAAGCAGTAATACCAGTAGGAATATTATTGGTATACGATGCAATAGCCCTCAATCACTTTTTCCCAGCAAAAATAGTAACAAAAGTGGGAGAGAATACTATTGTGATCCTAATAAATGTAGTTTGCAATCTCAAACGCCACATTGCATTGCAGTAAAAATATATGAGCGACTTTAAGGGTAATTCGAGTAGACACTCAAATAAAATTATTGTTCTTCAGACCATGCAATCTGCATAGTGAAATTTGATTGTACACACCACAATTATTCATCCAGACAATTGCTCTTTTAACACTAGCGAAACGGTATTATCATTATAATAACGTTGCATATTCATGCAGCTAGAGCCAATATTTTTTCTCATACGATACATATGCATGTATATTATACATAGTTCACTTGAACACAATAAAAATGTATACTAAGAATACCTAGAGTTACGCTGACATTCATTCACGATTATGACAATGATGTCTTCAATCCAGGAATTTATGAACAATCAAATTGGATGGTGGTGGTAAAAACATTCGCCGTCGTCAAACAATTTTTTTAGAGTTTCCGAAGGGAGAAAAAAGTATGCATGAAGAAAGGAAATAAGAAGGAGAGCAGGAGAAATATATATCAAATATATCAATCCCATTTGCCATTATATTACACATGAATAAATGTCAACGTTAACAATATCATGAAAGAGAGTAAAAAAAATACGTAATATTATTGTTGTTATTATTATTAGCATTATGTATGCATGCATACGTAATACATTGGTTGAAACTTATTACGACAGGGACTTCGTGTGAGTACGTTCCTACATTTATTATGCATATATTTATTATCAGAATATTTATAAATATGTATGAATACAGAATGCGGAGAGGATGACGATGAAGAGTTCTTTGGAGTTGGGGTATGTAACGAGAACGCGTTGCCCTCTAAAGCTTTACTTTGTTGCACTCAATTTTTCATTTTCTCTCTGTGACTTTCCAAAAGTAGAAAAAAATATGCATATTGGGAATTATTGCTCTTTGGAAGTTTTTTTTTACATTGTCGTCATTTTCTTTTCGTCTTTCCTTGTTGGTCGTATTGTTACTATGATTGCAACCGGGTTGCCTCCAAAAGTTCCTTTGGCAACTACATACTTTACATGTACTACCCGAGTCATCAATGAAAATGAAACATTTGGCTACAGAATAAGAAAAAATAATTTGATTGTCATATTTTACTTTGCAATGAATCATACGTTTGATATAAAGAATACCAAAAATAATTTCATTAGGAAAGGGTTTAAAGAAAAAAAGTGATTTAATATTTTTTAAGAATAAGTCATTGAGCTGTAGAAGATATTTGTAAAATTACTTATCTTGAGAAAAAGAGAATAGCGTGAAAAAGAATATGTAAAATAAATATATATGATATCATCGCAATACATTTTCTAAGCGAGAAAAGACACTTGACTGTAAATAAGATTTTTTTTAAAGCTACACAAAGAAACAAGATAACTTTTTTCCCAGTGACACTTTTTTGTTTTACACCTATTTGTTATCTTCACTTGTGTTTAAGATTGCCGACAGATCTGGTTTGTTTTGTTATTATTATCGTATTAATATTAGTTTTGTTTGTATTAAACAAAAAAGGGAGCACAAGAAAGGGGGAAACTGTGGCTAATGTTTTATTTTGGTGTGGTGGTGTTGTCGTATATTTGATAAAAAAAAAGTTTAGCAGGTACTTGCTTTTTCTTTCATTTTTTATATATTTTATTACAAGAAAAAAACTCATTCCCGGAGCGTGGATTGTACTTATCATATTCACAGGGACACATTTATTAAAACAATTTTTAGAAAAAAAAGTATAGAAAGAGAAAGAGAGAGAGAGAGAGAGAGAGGAATAATTCCAATTTTATTCCACGTGAAAATAAGGTTAGAAAAGAATGGGATAAAAGGAATACATGTAATAATAATAATACGGTTTTTACACAGGATTGAACGAATAAGTCGACAACGACCAGGAGGTGAAATGAATGAATGAAATGAAATGAATTCTGGCAATAATACACGAGAACATGGCAAGAGAGAGAGAACAAAAACTTGAGCATTGCTTGAGTGTAGCAAGGAGCAGTAATATTATCTAAAAAAAAGTGTTTGCCTGTGGTGGTTGGTTGGTTAGTAAGATGAAAAAAAAAAGTTTCATTTTTTTAAAGTCAACTTGTCGCAGCATTTATAAATTCTCATTTCAGTATACATTTTACCGTAAAAATATGCATAATATGAAAATTTACGCGAGAGCAGAGAAGAGAAAACGACGATTCACTCAGACACTGTATCACACAACACAAGAGAGGGAAGTAATAACAGGATTACATTTTTTTCGGATGGTAGTGGCGGTGATAGTAGTGGTGTCGCATGGCTTGTTATAAAGACAAAAAATGAAGAAAGGGAAGCCAGAACGAGAGAGAGCTCTAGACAATCAACAAATTTATAACCCATTGGAGAAGAGAAATATGACGAGTGGAATCTGCTTCTTCAGCGTCACTGCTACTATTATTCTCTTTTATTATGGCTCCCTTGCCGTTTTGACAAAATTAATTTGCAACAACAGAAGACGAAGACTGAAGAGATGAGAATGAGAAGAGGAGCTGGAGAGAAAGAAAGTGAAGTGGAAATAGGAGCAGCAACAGAAGAGGACACAAAAAAGGTTTGTCATTTGTAAATCATACCGATTTATGTGATAATATATGCATAGCTATACTGCTTTAAATAAAAACGTATATAATGATCCTGGCTCCTTGTGCTTAAATATGTTACCCTATTTTTATTTCTTAAAACATTTTTTCTTTATTGTCTGAAATATACGGAAAAATAAAATAGTAATTTTAAAAGAGTTGTTGCTCTGCTTCGTTGTGAAATCTACTTGATGACTAATGAAACTTTCTCGATTGTGAATTCTGAAGAATTTTTCTAAAAATGGTTTTTAATTTTTCAGTTTTTCATCGTGTTAAAAAAGTCTGGACTGAAAATTTGAAAGAAACAAATATTTAAATACATGCATCAATTGTGTTACTTATGATTGATACAAAAAGAGTTAAAATCTGACACAATAAACAATTGTAAAATCAAAAAAGTAATTTTTCATTTATCATCGCAAACGCAAGAGGAATTTCACAAGTGTGCTTAATAAAGGCCCAGCGACGGTAACTGTGTCTGAAATGGTGTGAATTTAAGTTTAAAGATGCTTATTCGTCAAAAAAAAATCTCGTGGTCTTGTATCATTATTTATCACTACAATCATTATACCATTCTTTTTACACAAAGCCGCGAGACTACATGGAGAAGAATCAAGTGTAAGTCTGCAATAATGCTCACCGTCAAGTACTGGCCCATAAAAAGGGAAACTAAGGTGATATTGGTGTAGTTGTTTCATTACGTCGCACAGAGAAGCTTGAAGTGGTTAGCCTTTTATATTATTTACTCAATAACATTATGATGCCGATAGACAAAAAAATAACATACATGGGACAACAATAGCTCACAAAAAATCTTATAATCTTTCCCTTGTAATTACCACCATCAAAATGGTGTATCCTTTTAGCGGACGGACATTAGTACCATCACAAAAATAAAGTTGAAAGGATGCCGACCGTCGACCCATCGTAAAACAACATTTTACATGGTTTTGATTTTTTCCCTTCATTCAGAAGAAATGGGAATGGAATGGAAACATGCTTCTGTTATAAAAAAATATCTTGAATGGGTGGAAAAATTACCAGTCTCAAGTTTCGTTGCATGAACACGCTAAAAACGAAAATAAAGGCATAAGTTTCAGTAAAAAATTCTTAATTACTGTAAAAGGTAGTTGCCTAGTTTTTTTGCGTGCACATGCTTGACACAAACGAGGTTGCAGAACTGGAGATTTTACAACTTTGTTTTTATAAGTTGGCAAAAATGCATCATATTGCAGATTATTATACTGACAGCTTGTCTTGCCTTCTCATCTTGTTATAAATTTCTCCACTAGTTTATACAAGACCAAAAAGCATAATAAGCATACCATACTTATTTTAAAACTTGCTAAACAAACGTTGTATTTTTATATCTTTTGTCATTGTTGCGCCTCACCAAACAAAAAACGTAGTTTTTTCTTCGCTTGTATAATCTTTTTTGCCATTTATACGATTTAAATATAGAGTCTGACACAAAGAAAAAGTACAAAAAATAGAGAGAAAAAACAGCTTACTCACTCCACCGCTAGCTAAACAAATGCAAATGCAACAAAACGTCACATTATTATCGCATATTGCATTGCATTTCCTTTTTTCTACCCTCTTGTTATTGTTGTTATTATGCAACTGTCTGTCTTTCAACTTCACACAGTAGTGCATCGCAATGCAATGGTGATGATCATCATCCGGTGGCGGACCAGAAGTACAAAAACTTCCACAACAATAAGTCTAAAATGAGCAGTTTTCAAGTTATGCCTTAGTGAAACATTGCACATTGAGATTGAGACATTGCATTTTATTTTGTAGTACAAAAGAGCAAAGACGTAGGAGGAAAAGAAGTGAGAAAGTAAAAGTGGTTTTGTTGTCAGAGAGTTGTGCTTGCACTACTACTCTACTTGAACTCTAACAGGAACAAGTAGCAGTGGTGGTAATGGTAGTAGTAATAATAATAGTTTTAGTGGGAGAGAGAGAGTACGTTGGAAAATCCCATTTTACAACTTTACTCACTCGGACGAAAAAAATAGCCATGAACACAAGATGTGCATGAGGCTTATTTTACTTGCGTATGTACGAATAGCCAGCAGGCTATTATCTAGTGCCAGCATACTTTTCATACTTATGCCCTTGACTGCTTCAGCAGTACGAAATGATGTAGCAGTAATAATATAATATTGTTATTATTAGGCTAAAGTCGTCATGTGTTTAGGTATGCATGCATACTTGTTCCTGTTTTTTTCGTATGATGTAATAGTCAAGTGCAAGTGCAGTGGCGGCGGCAAGAAAGATGCATCATCATGATGATCATCATCTTGAAATCAGCATGAAGCAAGTTCCGTTGCACTACTGCATTTTGTGTTAGTTAGTACAACTGCCAGTGTTACGCTTTGTAGTGTTTCAGTAGGGCACACACGCATTATTCTCTTGTTCATCTTCCTAGTGGTCTAGTCTTCTTTTTCCTCGTTTACATGATAATAAACTGCGTTCTTGTGTGAAGTTTAGAGCGCAAGTTGAATGAATACATTATGCATTTTATTAAATAAGACGAGAAATTGCTGCTGCTACTACAACTACCATAACTGCACTTACTAGTTCTTTGGCCGGAGCAAAGTTGAATGCATGTATGCACACAAGCAGCTGCAAAATACAAGACATGTATTATGCAAGAGAGCACGAGCGAGGGAGAAGGCGGAAAAACAACCGGACAACGGGATGTGGGATGTTGATGACGATCTGATGATGATGTTCAACTTGCTCTATTCTTACTACTGCTTGCATGTCAGTATATAAATGTTGTAGTGGAAACTAGAAAACCAGTATATTATATAATATTATTCCACTCACAGGAATAATCATATATGCAAGCTTTCTCACACAACCCTCTTTGCAAAACATCTTGACCCAGCAAAAAAGGAGCAAGTTGCTTGCATGGTCGCTATTCTCATTTCTTTTGTGGTCTTTTGAGCTGGACTTGGACTTCCACGTAGAATTAGACAATAGAAAAGACTGCACTGCCAGACAGAGGTCAATTTTTTGTTTGTCTGTCTGTTTTATTCCCATGCATATACCAAAAGATGCTATGCTATGAATACTTTGTTTGCATAAAATGAAGACAAGAAAATGAGAATGGAAGGTTGGTCATCCCTCCAAACAACTTATATTACTCTATTCATTTGCTACACAATCTCGGTCAATTTTTTGCAGGCCTGATTTTTTTTTCATAAATTTATTAGTGTAACACGAAACTAGATTCAAGAGGTACCTGAGAGAATGAATGTTTTTTGGGCGACGATTGGCCTGCAGAGCTAACTACATGTACAATTGTAATACCAACTCGTCAACTTAAATGCATTTTAGAGTCATAGCATAATATACATATGTTATGTAAGACTAGATGATTTATGATATGATGAAGATCCTGATGAACTAACAGCTTTCCTTTTTCCACTCGTTTTCACTTGTTCTACAGGAACGCCTCCTCGACGGATATTGTTCTACCAAAATGAATCTGACAAAAGGAAAGTAAGGGAGAAAAGTGAATAACCTGTCTCGTTGCACTTTAAAAAGTTGACCGTGTGTCCTTGCTTTTTATGTACCCTCTTTTTGAAAATGTTTTCGTTCATGGGTTGGATGTATACTAAGACAAATTTAATGTACAAATAGTACTACAAGGCTTCTTTACGTCATTGTCATCTCATCGCTTTCAACATTATAAAACATCCCATAAAGAAGACTACAACAACGGTGGCAAACGACGACGTAGCATTTGCTGTTACGGTGGAAATGGGAAATATTGAACTTTGGACGACCCCTGGATTGAACTCTGGACTTTCTTTGTCAACTATGA
>JAQFXM010009049.1:0-10013 GCA_034693345.1 Entomobrya multifasciata | reverse complement strand
AATATGTAGCATGGGAGTTTTGAAATAATCGCAATTATGCAGATTCCTCGATGGTGTCTCAGACTATCTATAGCTTGAGATACCTCTCCCAAAATACATACATACACATACATACATGTTCAGCTGTGTTATACGTATTGATCAGTTGCATGCAAGTGTTTTATTTTACACCCCTTTACGACAAATTTTAATATCTGAAATAATCATAGACAAATTTAACCAAACAACCTAAAACATTTACACTTAATGCCGCTCAGCGAATTAAAAAACCTAGTAAGCCTTCATAAATCAACCTGCTTCTTTACTAGGTTTTCTAAAAATCAAAACACAAAAACAAGTGATTATAAAAAATCCAGTTAATGAAATAAATAGTAGGATTTACTAAAATCATGTGTCAACATTATATTACTTGGAGCAAATTTGATAAAATTACATATTTCAACTCAACCTATTTTATTTTTACTCTAGACAAAAGTACTTAAGAAAACTATTTTCGATGTTTGCTAAAACCGTTTGCTTTATACAATAGAAAATATGAAATTTGAAACAAACAATTTTTCAGAACATCAATTAATTTGCATAGAATTTTGCTGCCTGCATTTTTTTTCTTAAATCAAACACATCCCAAGTTTGTTAATCCTTCGAGACTCTCATTTGTCAAAATCATATTTCATTCATTTTTTATTGCAGCACGTGTGCTAAAAAGGACATTCTTAGGCTACTGTGTCATTGGAGCTAAGAAGAAACATGCTGCTTGGCCATTCCTGTTTTTCAATTTCTTGTCATAAAATATGAGCGCCTAGCATGGTGCAAATAGATTTTTGATGTACTAAACGCATACTCAAACTATTGTGACAACTCACATTTGTTGTGTTGTTTTGGAAAAAAGTGTGCTTTATAGTCTAAAACTTATTGAATATCAAAATTCTCAAACTAACATATAAAAATACATTAGATTGTTACTGGACCTCTTATCTAACATGTTTGCAAGATCATTTCAATTCAACTGTTATGTTGTTTAAAACTAATTACCATAACAAAATAAAAGCAGTTGCGAAGAATCTGATAAGCTTGTGTTAGGTAAGCACTAAATTTCCTTATTTTTATTTTTATGTTAGCAAACAAATAGAACCTTTCTTGAATACTCATCTTATAAAGACAAACAATCCACTCCGATAGAAAAACAACACCAGACACCAAATTAAGGAAAAGGCACAACAGCAATACTGCTTTCAAATGCTTCCATTGAATAGAATCAGGTACTCTTTCCGTTTTCGTATAAGGATCCAAAAACCTGTATCTATCATGATTAATTTGTGAGAAAAATGCCAAGTCATTCCATCTCGACATAAATCCTCCTTCGCGAATACGTTGAATTGTTTGCATCATCCAGTATCTATTACTAGTAGTTATAATTAGAAGCCAGGGATACACCTCTATCTCTTCTTGTACATTTTGACATTCGAAGCTTGGCCCATACCATCGTTTAAATATGGCTTTGTGTCTAAGCAAATACCTCATATTCCATCGAGCTGGTATTTTGATTCCAAGTTTTTTGGCAATATACCAAAAATGTTCAAATTCTTCATATTTAACACAATAGTACCTTTCCGGTTCGGTTTTGTGGAATCTACATTGAGCATAGTCAGTACCTTCAGCCATTTTAAAACCAGCACCAAAAAACTCATCCATTGTTTTTAATGGCTCTTTCTTTTCTTCAGCAATTGTAATCTCAATTATGTTAGTTTGGTAATAATTCCAAAACTTAAAACTCGCAAAAATAAATACAATAGCAACACGTTTTTTGTCTAATGACTTGATTGCAGCACAAAACAGCATATAAAACACTTCGATCCACTCATTGAAAACTGTGCTGATAAAATTAGTGCGACTTTTAAAGTAAATTTTTAGAACAAAGAAAGCTGTTATAAAATGCCATGTTGCAATAATAAACAACCAAGTAGAACCACTTAATGGTTTGATATACGTGTCATATCCTAATTGGGCTGTGGTGTTTCTGTAGTATTTATAAAAGCAGTAGTGGTATTTAAATCCAGAATAATATTGTAAGTATATTCCTTCGAGCTTATTATTCTTATAATTGTAAGTTACGTCAAATTCCATATAGCTGTTGTAATAGTTTTGCCATTTGACATAAGTGAGATTGTGTACCTTAGCTAGTTCAAGGGCTAGCATTCCCTTTGCCCAACAATAAAAAAGAAGATCTAGATATTTGTATTTCCTTGTCTTGTAAATCATATCACATGAAACTTGTAATAAATTACGTTTGACTTGAAGTCGAAATTTATCTGGGGTGTATGGAATCCACGCTTGTAGAGGCCTTTTGTTGGCTTGGAAAAAATAGTTTCTGTGAATTTGTCTAATTTCTGATTTGCTTAAATTATTTAAGTTACTTAGACTCAAGTTAATGCTGATCTGATCACTTAAACAAAATCCGTTGCATAATACAATGCTCTTTAAGAGCGCACCAGAGTTTGAGTAAAGCAATACTACCTTTAAAGGTGGCGTGTCAAGAAATTTTGTAAACCAGGCGCACTGTTCAGACTCACAAAAGCTGTAAATGTTGTTGCGAATATTTGGTTTCTGGCTGTTGATATTCTCTACAAAAATTACAATGGAGTCAGTTGTTAGGAAAAGGTTATGAATTGGTATAAAACATTCTCCATCGTTGAACATAATCAGAGTAGAAAAAGTGGTGACTAAAACATTCACAGGCTTAGAATTTCGGATTTTACTTGTTTGTAGGGTAATTGAAAAATTAGATGTGACCACGACTTTTTGGTCGTAACTTTTAAAATCGTAGTACACAGTTTGGTCAAAATCTCCTAAAAATATGTTACGATTTGGTTATTATACGTTTGACCTTTTAATAAATTAGTGCTTAATAAATACGTACTACTTTTATGAGCGAGGACAATATAAATATATGTTAACGCTACTAAAAACAAGCTCATATTTCCAAGAAGTATACAGATATTTGAAATAAGTTAGTAAAAACCTGGAAATATTTTATACGAGAAGTGACAGTAAATGAATTTAACAATCCTATCTACGGTATAAAAAGGAATTGGGACACAGCAATGTGGAAAATAATGTTTAGAAAAACCACTCGGATGGAAAGTGTGCCAATACTTAATTTTTCTGGATGCTTCCATTCCAGGCAACATGATGGCTGCAAAACATAAATTTAATGCTTGTAGTCATTTAATAAGCCTCGTTTTTTAATTAACATAGTGAATTAAATATATTCCAGTCATGACACGAATACTTTTGTAACTACCAAAACGACTACATAAGTTTCTTTGCATTTGAATGTATAGTTCCAAATTGAATATATAGTCATAAGTGATAATTTAATTTGGTATATTGTTTTTGAAATGCTCAACCTTTTATAATTGATGGCACATAATAACCTGATTTACCTGGCAACTCTACATTTTCCAGTACCAGTAACAAAACTAATCCGGCTAATGGATATAAGACTTTAAACATTTGTGAAAACCTTCAAATCAATAAAAAAATGCTAACAAAGGACCAATTTTTGACGTCATGTTCTATTAGATTTAGTTAAAAAAATTAATTTATATTTGTGGATAATTATGGTTTCTTAAATATCGAAGTGCAGTCTTACAAGCAGAAGTATTAATAATAATATCATCCCAGTTGACCTGTGGCTTCCCCTTATGATCAGCTGAGCAAAAACCGATAGACAAATAAATTCAATGCAAATTATATGTTATCAGAAAATTATGGATAAGAACATTTCAAATCGTGGGTGCAGAAAGTATCAAAAAATCCAGTTTGTATCTGTTAACCATGCGAGGGTTAAAATATTGTCACTTTGGTAACGGTTAATGAATTTGTTCATCTCTAAGTCAAAAATCAAATTTTAAATATACTACTACTTAATCTTAGATGGTTAGGTTTTCTTTTACTTTTGATATAATGACGGTCCAAATTTTCAGTTTTTATGCGTAATATCAAAATTTTAAATGCAATGATGGACATTTTTCTTCTTGAATGCTAAATATTTGGTTTTTATTTACTATTAAATTATTATTATGAGACGTCGAAATCATTATTTTCAAGCCCACTACAAATACTACTACAAATACACACATTTACTTAAAACTTAGTTATTACAGGAAAATGTGGTTACTATTTTCCTATGATTTTAATATGTGCGTGCAAACTAATAATTGCTAATCAATCTTCTTTCTATGAATGACCATAAATTGAGGATTTTTTGCTGTTTTGTACAACCTTTTGCTTAATAAAAAGATAACACAAACTCAAATTTGATATATGTATCCCTTTTTTGAATCGAAAAAATGACGTATGTATTAATGTTCCCTTGTTACTCGGTTATGGATGACCATATAAAGTTGCGTACGGGATTTAACACTATAGTTTCGCAAAAAGCTGTTCCTTTGTAAAAGTTTCTCACATAAAACACAGCTATAAGTAACACTAATCAGTTAAATGCAAGTATTTATTTTACTCACCCTTACCCAACATGTCAATGTATGAAACACTCATGAAACTTAATGTAAGAACTTAAAACATTTACACATCTGCTACCTAGCAAATTAAAAAAATATAATACACTTTCATAAATCAACCCGCTTCTTTACTCGGCTTTATAAGAATTAAAATACAAAATTACGTGAAACTAACAAATCCGCTCAACCAAATATATAATAGAATTTACTTGGAGCAAATGCCAACCTTTTTGAATTTGAAGTACAAGTCGTATCTTTTTCGTGCATCTTTGTTCGTTTGGATTTCGTTCCTTTTTTTGGTATGCATATCGTATCTTACATTAATTTTGTAAGCATTCCCAATGCCGATTACGACATTCATACCGAAGACGTGTAATCAATCACCAAGGATATATTTATTTGTGAAGGCATTTCACACTTCATTTTGTTATTCGTGGTGCAGCTGAGTGGAGTCAAGTTTTTGTGCTATCTTGATTTCATTTTCTGATCATTATTTGCGCAATTTTGACATAATATTATTTCGACAGAATATTTACAATTTTTGATTTTTTCCGTGAAATTTGTAATTTCATACAAAAGAAATATTTCTGAACATGGCAAAGAGGAAAGTAACGAAAGCAGTGTGAAAAGTCACCAGAGCTCGGAAAGCGGTAAAAGTTGCTAAAGGACGTATCCGTAAAAAGTACTAAAGTTCGTGCTGCCATGAAGCCTCAGAAGCCCTCTCCCAAGAAACCGGGCAAGCCCTCTCCGAAGACGCCGGTGTCTAAGACGCCTTCCCCGAAAACAAAGCCGAAGACCAAGAAGGGGAGCAAGATACCATCGCTCGAGGTCAAAAAGAAGGGTTGTAACACGACACCCAAGAAGCCACCAGCACCGGCTAAAACGAAAGAGGCTAAGGACCGAAGGACAGCTCGACCAACGTTGTCTGGAAAGAAGGGAGAGAAAGGGGTGGAAGCCGGGAAGATTCAACTTAGCGGAACGGAAAGTGTAAGAATGCCCTTCCCACTTGGCGCCCTTGTGTATACGTGGTCAAAAGTGCACAAGAAACTATTTGCGGGTTTTATCACAGGGCATACCATCGTTAAAGGCGAACAAAACAGGCTAATTAGGTTTTTCGGTACAAGTCAGAGTAAGTGCATACACTACAATATTTTTTGTATGTATTTTTTGGTATTTACGCATATACTTACAAATTTAAAAAAATTATGTATGCACTTTTTGCAGTCTGACAGGTGGTGGGACGTAAGGTACATTTATGAGAGTGTTGGGGATGCGGTGACTCAACTTGAGTTTGACAAGGATGATGTTCAAGTGGCTAATATCGAGGGGAGGGGTTCAGAAAGTTATCAGAGATGCCTACGAAGGTGGGACGTAAACATGAGGCAAATGGAGACTGAAGAGGTAAACTTGCTAGCACGTCAAGGGAGAAAGTCAGCAGCAGCAGCGCAAGCAGTCGACGGTCGCAGTGGCAGTGGTGAAGTCAATGATGGACAGAGACCCGGGAAAAGTGCTGCAGCGAGAGCTGAATTGGCACAAAGGTACGGTTTGTGCATACAAATAAAATATTCTTGTGTATGCATTGTACAGAAGCATGTAGCTGTACAGTGCCTACTAACAAGTGTTTTTATAACTTTATGTAGGAATGCAGCTGCTGATACTTCTACATTCGCAGCCAACTATGAGCCTTTTGGTGGTGACATTGACAGGATCGGGCAAGGGTTTTCACCTGGGGATGAAGACCAACCCCCAAGTGAGGAAGATGACATTGACGACATGTTAGCAGCTACATCACCATCACCAGTGTCTGCGTCCCAAGCACTCATTGTAAAAGGACCAAAGGGGCATCCAGCCAAGCCCATTGGAGGCACTGCGAAGAAAACTGAGACGCCAGAGAAGAAAAAAATGCGGGAGCAAATAAGGAATTTGGCCTTGAATCATGTGATCAAGATGAATACGGACAGGGCGCAAACTGTCGAGAGGATTCGCATTCAGTGATGATGTCATTATGGAAATGACCGAAAATGTAAGTCCATACAAATACACAATTGAAATTTATGCATCTGAAAAGTATTGATGGAGTAAAGCATACGAATAAATGATTAGTGTGTATGCAACTTAAAAGGTATCAATATATGACTGCATACCATTTAAATATTTTTATGTATGCATGTTGGTTGCAGGGCCGTATCATCAACACTGCTGCTGTTCTTCAAAAGATGAAGGATGCTTTGAAACGTGCATGGTTGCAGAACGAGAATGAGAGGAAGGGTGAGTTTGTATGGGAGACCATTCGGATGGGATTGACATTTCCCTCTGTTGAAGCTGCGAAAGAAGCTAATGCTAAGAGGTTGCTCCCAGGGGAGAACGACATGTGTTCATTTTGTGCTGAACCCTTTACGAACTCTCATGGGTTCAATGATCATATAAGGTTAATACATATTTTATTTGTATGCAGAACTAGTGAAATTTTTTTTTGCCTACATATATTTCTTTGTCTTGTATGTAGAATGTGTGAATCGAAATTTTGCTTAAATATTAATATTTTTTATGTATGTAGAACCTACCACTCCCTTCACCGTGATGCCTTTGCTTGTCCTGAAGAGGAATGCGATTACTACTTTACCATCAAAACAAAGTTGGTTGCGCACTTGAAGCATAAGCACAAGCTTGAAGCGGAGATAGTGAAGGGAAGGATGAAGACGGTGGAGAGAGTGCCCATCAAAATTCGTGGGGACAATAGACGTGGGGTGGTGATGAGAGATCCCAGAGTGCCAGTAAATGCGGCAAGGATAACAAGGCTGGTGTCAAGAAGGATATCCCGATTATACCCAAGCCAAATGTTCCAGATTTCTTAAACAATAAGACGACCCATTTTGTGGGCACCCACAAGAAGGTCCCGGCTAAGAGAGCTAAACCTCTGGAGAGCAGCAAAGATTAGATAGAGGAGAATGATGATGGGTCCAGGGAATGAAGTCCGTACATTTTAAACATTAATATGTATGTGATCAATGTGCTGTGTAAGTCGTTTTGCTTAACAAGAAATATTTTTATTGTATGTGATCAATGTGCTGTGTAAGTCGTTTTGCTTAACAAGAAATATTTTTATTGTATGTGAAATTGGTGCTCGATGATTTGTGATGCATACAAAGATAAACTTTATTGGTATGTAATTTTGTCTATAATTAAATTGATGATGTGCACTCATACATGACTTGTTGATGATGATGAAGAATGATTATGTGTGACAACTTAATACTCAAAAAATTATTGTATTTCTGTGACGACAAATGTTTAAGTAAATAAAAAAACTAAGAAACGCAGTGTAAAAACAATTAGTACTGTCTCGGACAAGTGTGTACTTCATTAATATTGCATGAAACGTTACATTTTGGTAGCACGACATCAATCTGCATTTAAATAAATATATTTTATGTAGGCATCTCATGTGTGCAGGCATACATAAATGCATAATGTTTTTAAAAAATTAAGTATGCAACTTTCACCTCTGAGAATTTTACGAGTGGTCGTTGTGTAGATGAATGTTGTGATGTGAGAAACGATGAAATAAATATAGAAACAAACGCAATGTGAGTTCTCTCTCTCTCGGATAAGTGTGAATTTTATTAAGTCGATTACATTGTTACACAAAAGTTTCATAATGATAGCACTATTAACATCACATACAATTCAAATTTATACACTAAATGCACATGCAAATTTATACACAAAAATGGTGGGAATTTTTTTCAACAAAAAAAATTAAATGTTGTTGATGCACAAGTCTGATATGATGGATGACATGAGTAATGGATGGTTGAGAAATATGATATTTAATGAAAGTTATGTATGTCAGTGTTGTTTTAATGGTGATAGAATGAGGGAATTTTGGGATTTGCAGATATACTTTGTCGATTATATCAGTGTTGGAATTGCTTGCTGATAAGATTTTTGGTTAAAGACAAGTCGCTTAAATGTTGATTGAGTTCTACGAAATTAATCCTGAACTGCACATGTTGTGATTAACGTAAAACTAACCAAAATTATTCAAAATATTAAAAATAAGCCGAGTATCAAATTTCAGTACCCAGTACCAGTACAAAGCCCAGTAATGAAGTGATGGGGAACTGAGACGGTAATATTTAAATACGTGGCGCGACGCTTCGCCAACGCGACGTTTAGCCAACGTCACTTGACCAAATATTTATTTTGTAAAACGACACTTCGCTAAAAGTAAATTTTTGGGCGACGTCACTTGACCAAATCCAGTTTTATTCACTAACGACATTCTACCAAAAACTAATTGTTGGAAAACGACACTTCACCAAATCAACCAAAAATAAGACGAAAACCTGTAACCACGATCTCTCAACAAATTCCTTAAGGGTTACGAATAAAGAGATAACAAAAAAATCAGTTCTTACCATTAGCCATTGTTACTTTTCATTTATAGCCTGGTTATATAGAAAATAATTTTCAAAAGGACTTAGAGTCAACTCATTACAGGTTAAGTTTTATTATGACTTACAACACAACTATTACCCATTATTTTGGTTAATCTTCGCACATGCAATAATAGAGACAACCCTAGTTTATCTGTTGCTGATTTTACTTCTACACTTTTAAATGATATTAAACGTATCACAGAATCAATAATTCAAATCGTTCACCAATTATAATAAACCAAAGCAGCCTATGTTTTATCTTATATAAGGTGAAACTAATTCAATACACAGAGGAAATGGAGAGAAACCAAAAGATTTAAGTGGTTATCTATGGGTTTATTTTAATTTTTCAATTTTGTTGAACTGAAAAACGATTTCCTGTAAAATTAGTAATTAATTGCAACCTCTGCTTTGGATCTAATGGGTATCAGGATTAGGCTGAAAAGAGTTATGTGGAAGGGTAAGATGCTATGACAGATTGTTTGGCTCTTTTCAAGTAAGCCATAAGCTATTGACCCTAGTTCTTTTAATGAAAGGTATTTCCTCTGAATATTTTTAAGAAATTATCTTGATTTGGCTTACTGTCGTATCCTGTAAAAACTTTTTGGCAAAGTGTCGTACACCTCAAATTGTTGTTTTAGCTAAGTGTCTTATTTTGAAATTGTTGTTTTGGCTAAGTGTCTTATTTTGAAATTGTTGTTTTGGCTAAGTGTCTTATTTTGAAATTTTTGATTTGATGATACCACAAGCCGCGAACACGAAAAAATGCAGATTTGGTGCACCGTAGTTTTGGTCAGGCGTCGGACAATCTTTAAATAACATAGAATTCCACTCGCTGGCAGTAAAATATTGCCCGTAATAACTAAAAGACTGTTGGTATGAAATGCGATAAAGGATTATAATAAGGCGTTTCGACACAATAGGGGAGATCATTCCAGACGATTATAAACGCGAAAGTAAATAAACGTCGAAAAAATCATAGATTTTTGAGCGGCAAATTCAAATTTTAATCCAAAAGACGATTATAATCCAAAAACAAAATAAACCA
>JAQFXM010009048.1:0-10014 GCA_034693345.1 Entomobrya multifasciata | reverse complement strand
GTTTTTCTTTTTGACCTCCGTTCGTCCATTTTTGAAAAGACTATTGACCATGCTTTCAACAAGAAGTAGCTGAAAAAGAAGCGGTTCCAAAATACCATTCAACAGTTCATTCGACTTTACCGTTTCAATTTTACGAACGTTTGTCTAATGCATCAGAATTTCATGATTTGTTACAAACACTTTTTTGACATTAAAAATAGTCACATATGTTTACATCGCCTTGCTGGATTTATATAACGGTATGAGAAAAAGTAAGTTTGCCTGTCTTAAAGCTCAATTTTCGGGCTTTAATGTAGTGCCAATTTTAAATGATGGATCTTATCAAATTAAAAACTACGATAGCATAAAATAATGGTTTCGAATTTTGGAGGTCGAAGAGTTAGTTTTGCAATATCGTGGATACATAAATGAATGACGTGCGATTTATTTCATACTTGATATGGTATTTGAAAGCCCACATTTCAGCGACCAAACCAGTATATTCTATATCTGAGATAAATTACGTCCTTTCCTTTATACGTCTTAAATACACTTACATATTTAGGGTTTTTTATTCTTAGGAAATAACCAAATTTGATCCCGTTTGTTTGATCGCTCATAAATACAACGGATGCTATTTCAGGGAGTTATGAGCAGATGTATTTTGTAGCGCAAATTCTACAGTTTTAAACTATACTTAGATCCCATTTTATATCAGCTCGTAGTTTATGAAATTGACGGTAGAAAAAAGTCTCAGTAATTATTAGGCACCCTTTATTTGGTTGGTAAAACCATTTGGTTGGTTTGGAGTTTATCATTATAATAATGATTTCACGTGATTAGCAAATTAAATTTTATTTTTCTTACTGTGTTGTTGTAAATGCAATTTTGTAAGGCAGAAATTCTTTTTTTGTCCATGTACATGGTATGAAAACGAAAATACGTTCACAACAAAATAGCATGAAAAAGAAAAACTGACCAAGGTACTTTTTTGCTCCACCGATTCATGGATATGCATAAACATGAAAATTCTCACTTCATTCCTCGTTATCACCAGCCTCTATTGTTTTCATTACTTCGAAGGGTCTAGTATTTTGTTTTAAATTTGCATATTGTCAATCATCTATTATCATGTTGTTCTTCTTCTTTGTTAAATAGTTTCAGTATTTCGTAAAAAAATAAACGCGAAAAGTAGTCAAGTCCTCACTTCAGGAAAAGAGAGGAGTGCAGGTCACAGTACTGACAGTACTTAACGAAATATTTTTTAATGCTCAAGAATTAATTAATGACGAAATAAGAATCTTTTCTGAGCCTATAAGTTATTCCGTATTTTATCCGAAAGCTAACATCTTTTGAATTAAAACCTGGTTTGGATATTTCGCAAAATAAAAAGTTGTTAAATGATTTGCTGGTTGATTCAAAATATCGCAATCAAGTTCCGCATGTACTTGAGTTGAAACAAAATTCATGTGGCTTAAAGATTCCGAATTTCAATGAGAATATTTATCTTTATAGTTTCTGCTTCTGTTATATTTCTAATAGTGGTACAATTTCACCAGAAAGTTTTAAGAACCAAAATGTTGACTTGGGTTATCCCAACAAGTGGGTAATATTTGATTAGGGTTTTACTGTATATTCCAATTTTCAAGTTATGACAAACTTGAAGATGTAAAGGCCGTTAGTTTATACTCAAATGTACAAACTGTATTTTACTTTTTCAAACGAATGTTTTTGAAATTAGGTTTGAGTTTAAATGTTTGAAATTAAAATTATCTTAAATCACTGCAACCGAATTAAAAGATTACAAGTTTATAAAAGTAGGACCGCAGTAAAATGACAAATGCGTTATGAGGATGCTACGATAGATTTACTCGTATAAAACTGTCTACAAATATCGTTAATACAGTAGAAAAAAGTGTCATACAATAAATGATGTATGAAAGTTCAATGAAATGCAGGATTAACTGTATTTCTTATATGCTACAGCGAAAGCTCAACATGTTAAATAAAACCTGCAAATTGTTTATGTTCGAATAATTTAAAAATATTTAGATGTTTATTACCAGACAATTCATAATACACAATATCTACATAATATTTACCCATTATCTATTAGCAAAGTAACTTCCTGGTATGTTGTAGTGGCAACCAGGAAGGATAACTTATATTGTTTCCCTAAAGCTGCTGGAGTGGCCCAACATTTTTTAAATCAAAATATTATTTGTCATCGGAAGTTCCGCGGTCAAACCTCAAATTTTCGTCACATTTGTAATTAAATTAGTTTCAGGTAGTTCCTTATATGAACAAGTTTCACGTAATATGTTATAAGCTTCACTAGGCAATTGCTATTCGGCAAATTTATCTCAGATTCTTGCAACTTACATTAACTGAAAATAGTTCAGGAAGTCTTCAGCAAAACATTACGAAAACAATATGGAAAGAACTTACATTCTCATTTTCTTTGCAATATTTCCTGGATTTTTTTCGAGAAATATTTTGTTACCTGATACTATTCTGCTATCAGACACTTTATCTCATTTTGGACGTTGCACTTTTACGCTAATAACAACAAAGCTGTATGAAAGTCCAAAACCTTCTGTGGGAATAACGGATACTTTATTTGAAATAGAACCACTAAAAGTAAGTATACTTTTTTTTAAAGCTGTCTTAAAGTTATATATTTTTAAGTTTAAATTGTCAATAAATATATCGAATACTTTTTCACAGGACCAAATAACAACCCGATGACATATCGCAATACTTTCCCATAGACGAAGTACTACCAAAAAGCTATAATTATTCGGATGTCAAGTATCCCTTTGGCAAAAGTGGATGCAATGCTTTGATATACATAACTCCTCCCCAATGTAAGAAAGTTTGGAAAATTCCACGCTTTGGGTCCGGAGCTAATATTTTACCTTCGGACGTTGTAGATCTTTTAAGATGTTTACTTCGTCAGCATTCTTATTATGGTACAGAACAAGAGTTAGCTGAACTTCAATCTTTGACCACTACCCTTCCAAAATACGTTATAGTAGTACAACATTTTAGTTTGGAATTTCCAATGAGCGTGTTCTTCGAACTAGAGTTTCCAGACATTGCTGAGCACCACCAAATTGAATATAAGGCGCATAAATTTTTGGTTCAATTTGTTCGAAGTAACATCAAAAGCAATGAGTTAATCGCTCAATCCATCTTGCAAATAAAAAATTGGCAACCAGAAAATTACATTCCGCAGTTAAATTTTAAATGTAAAAACCTGAGACATTCGGGTTCAGATATGTCCAATGATAAATGTGTGGCTTGTGAGTCCAATTCATTTGGTTGTCTACTTCATTATAGCGTAATACTAAACATGCAGGAAGCCTTTGGTGACCTTCATGCAAATCCATCTCGATTTGGTCATCGTTCTTGGATAATTATAGGTTCAACTTTATGCGACCTTCCAAATCAAGAAGGGTGTACCAAATTGATAAAGAAAGTTAGCTACCTGACTGATTGACAAAAGGAATTTTCAGTTGACGTCATAATGCTGCAAGTTTTATTTTAAAATATTACAATCTTCAGTGACGAGCGTCCGGTAAACGGGTTTCCAAACAACAGGTTACCATTTCTTGGAATGCAAGCATTTCAATCTTCTGAATATTATTATGGACTCAGAAGAGATGTAAAAGGTTATAGATATGTAACTTATGCAACTGGTCTGGGACTCTGGGACTAGAGTGGTTTGTTTCACTTACGGGTTTCTTTTCAATTTTTGACTTAGCCACCTGGGTTAGTTTAGTGTTTACCAGCATTTCTTGTGGCATTTTATTTGTTGGCTTCACTTCAAACAAAGTTGGCCTTTCCGACTATATTTGGTATGGCATGTTTAGCATTGTGATACTTTTAGAACAGGGTTTTACCGTTCCAAAATGTTTAAGATTATCCAAATGTTTGGGTAAAATAAACATCTTGATGCCAATATGTGCCAGTTGGATAATTGTTGGTATTGTTGTTAGTAATGGATATCGTGGGGCAAATATTGATAAATTGATTGCACCAATTCCAGAAACAAGTTATGAAACATTTAAACAAATTATGGAACGAAACTTTACAGTGCATGAAGAATTTTCAAATAAATTTGTAAAGAACTACAATGAGTATAAAGCTGGTCCCACGACAGCAGAAAATATTATTAGAAAGCGATTCGACGACTATAGAGGAACTGAACTTTTACCTTTTGAACTTACTCCGTCAATGATGAACATGCTCAAAATGGAAAGAGGAATAACAATGATGGTGTTTCAAAAGTAGTTTAGCCTTTTTGGTACCAACCTATATCACTTGAACCAAACAAATGTTAATGCTTATCATAAAGTTATTGACTTCATTTCGTCAAATTTAAAATTGCCAAGCCAAGAACATATGGTGATATACTTGATTCATCCAATTCTGACTTATTTGTGGAAAAAATTCAAAATGTGATAATCAAGCGTTTCTAGGAAGTTATTAAAATGTTCGTAAAATTGCGTCAAAGTTGAAAAAATATTTGGCTCGAAATCATTCTGAAAATGATTTTAATATGGAACGAGTTAGTATCAGCAAAGAACTTATGATGCCGCTGCATAAAACAAAAGTATTTTTTAACTTGGCACCATGTATGAGACGTAGCTTCACGGGAATGCTTTTGAAGTTATCAGAATTGGGATTGGAAAATTTGTGGATAAATTGGGTGAAATGTTGGAGTATTTAGAATGATACTATGGAAGCAGCAAGAAATGAAATTTCTTCGAGAAGCTTAAGTCTCTATTATAGTAATGTTTGGGTTGTGTTTCTTCTGTTTCTTGCGCTAATAATGCTTCCTGCTTTAGTTTTATTCATAGAAGTTATTACAATGGTTAATCTACGGAAATCATTTGACATAATTTCGAAATTTTTGGTTCGGGTATTCACTAAATTTGAAAATATGTTGAATAAGTATAAATTTTGATGGCTTATAAAGATAGGAACGACATCAACACTTTTTAAAAGTATGTTCCGGTAAACTAGCAGTAAGAAACATGAAAAATTCCAAAAAGGAAATAATACCTGGTTTACTTATTTTGTTACGTGGCAGTTACTTGTAAAACTTTTGAAAAATAGAAATAATTGTTAAATTGAATGGTTTATATTAGGCAAATATAAACTCTGAGTCAAAACCTAAGAATAATTGGAAAAATGGCCATATCTCAGATATGACTGCAGGTATCTTTATGAAATTCACCTCGCCACCTCAATCAAAGCGGTATGTGCTTGTTGTTGGACCGCATGTGGCAAGCAGCACCACCTGGTAAACAATGCCCGGTACACCCTAAATTTGAAAAATTGGAGTAAAATAGATTTCAGAATCAGATTCTACACTAAATTTGGAATATGTATGAAAGTATGACGAAAAATATTTACACCAACTTTTCGTTCGGTACACTTCGATAAAACTTCGTCTTGTTTAAAAAAAACTGATGTTTGATTTGTACAGTACTTATTCTAACATGGCAAATTTAATATAGAATCTGATCCTGAAATCTATTTTACTCCAAATGTTTAAACTTAGGGTGTACGGGGCATTGTTCGCCAGGTGGCGCTGCTTGCCACATGCGGTCCAACAACAAGCACATACCGCTTTGAGGTGGCGAGGTTTTTTGATGAAACAATGTTGTACTATCATGATCAGGGAGCACTAGCACTAGTATGTAATACAATGCCTGATATGAGGCGGAAAAAGTTCATAAATCGGATTTTTGACAATAAAAACCTGCCAAATGGTCTCTTGGTGTTTACATTTTGGCAGCTCAGGTCTCCGTTGACGGATTTTTATGTTTGATAGCATTTTAAAATCAGCGATTAAAACTAAGTCCCACTGTGCATTTCGATTGCACAAGATAAAAAATGTTTGTTTGAAAAAACATTATCAAATAAATTATTCTTAGGTTTTGACTCAGGCTCAAATCGCACCATGTCACCGCTACCGCATACTAGCAGGACATTGAGTAATTGGTCCAAATTTCATAAAGATACCTGCAGTCATATCTGAGATATGGTAATTTTTTCAATTATTCTTAGTTTTTTACTCAGAGTTTACTCTGGTATGCGATTAAAGTTTCCTATAAGTAAATCTATTACATACTACCAACTCGTAAGGTCGCTAAATTTATACTGATTTGTACTATCTGTAATTGACTCATTCTTAGTAGGAATTGCTGTATTATTTCTATCAAGTTTTGCAATAATTTACTGTAGTAAAGCTAAAAGTTTTGCCCTGAATGCAAATTTAAAAAGATCGGTAATAAATTTGGTTGAAGATTTTCAGATTTAAATTAAAAACACATAAATTCAGTGCAATGAAATTAAAAGATTACACATTTATTAAAGTAGGGCCTTACTGCAACGGCAGCTTGCTACTAAAATTTACTGCCAGTTATTACGAAATACTAATTTAACAATATTCACAAGTATCGTTGATCCAATAGCAAAATAAGCAACATGACATTGCATGAAATATACAACTAATACTACATAAAATTGCAATGTAATACAACGTATTGTTTCTATACATTTTTGTGCAAAGTTTTTGCATGCTAAAATGAATTTGCAAGATCTTACATTCAATTAGATATAAAAATGTTATTTAATATTGCCATAAACTGTGCATGCACAATATCCACCCAACATATATCAACAAAGTTCCTAGTGCGTAACAGAAGCAACCCGGAAAGATAACTTATGTTGTACTCAATGAGCTTATAGAGTGACCAACGATTTATTGCATTTAATCATTGTTTGTTTTAACCACGGAAGTACCAAGTCCAACACCTGAAGTTAGCATATAAATATTAATTAAATTGATTTAAAGAAATAAAGGGTTTCACGGATGCGCGGTTATTAAAATATTTATAACTCAATTAATTAATTAATTAAATTGATTTCAGGTACATCCGTGTATCCAAGACTTACTCGTTTAATATCATAAGTTGCATTTAACAATTTGGCAACTATTTCATGGCTTCTGCGATTAGAATTAAATGAAAATATTTCAGGAACTTTGTAGCATAATATAATCAATGAGTATGGGAAAGATAAATATTTTTGTTTTATTTGCATTATTTCCTCTATGTTTTTCAAGAAAACATTTGTTACCTGTTACTTTACAGCTGTCAGAAACTTTATCTCATTTTGGACACTGCACTTTCATAGTATTTACAAGTAAACTGAATAAAATTCAGAATCATCATGTAGGAGTAAGTGATACTTCATATGAAATAGAACCAATAGATGTAAGTAAATTGTTTTTAAAGTATTTTTTTAATATTTTGTATTCATGTTTAAACATAATCTAATAATAATTGGTTTTGACAGAATCAAGTAACGACACGTTTCGTGGTGGAATACATTACCGATAGGATCACACGTGGTATGAAGTGTGATACCACAGCGCGCAATTTTGTAGTTAAAAATGAGAATGTACTACCAAAAAGCTACAATTCCACAGTCGTGAAGTATCCGTTTGATAAATGGGGATGCAATGCTTTAGTCTACTTAACTCCTCCTCAATGTAAGAGAGTTTGGAAATCCTATGGGTACGAATATAATTTTTTACCTACAGACATTCTATATCTTTTAAGAGGTTTGTCGCCTCCGCGGCACGGATTCGGTATCGAACAATCTGAATTATTTGAAGACCATTCTCTGACTGTTACATTTCCAAAATTTGTAGTAGTAGTACAACATTTTAGTTTGGAATTTCCAGTGAGCTTGTTCTTTGAACTCGATTTTGAAAATATTCGTAGGAAACATCGAATGGAATATCAGGCGTACAAATTTGTGATTCGGGTTGCTCGCAAAAGCAAAAAAAGCAATATTTTATTCCCTAAAACTATCATGCAAGTCAACAATTGGAAACCAGAAAACCACATTCCAAATCCGTCAAATTTAAAATTAAAATGTGGAAAATTGAAGTTATCAGTTTCTAGCATTTCTAATGATAATTGTGTGGTTTGTGAATCCAATATTTTTGGTTGTTTGCTTCGTTTTAGTGTTTATTTCACCATGCAACAAGGGTTGAGTAAACTTGATACAAATCCTTCTCGATTGGACCACCATTCCTGGTTAGTTTTAGGCCCAATTCTCTCATCTCATCTCTCTCCCTCAAATCCGGAAATGTGTACCAAATGTTTTGATAAGGTAAGGTACCTAACCGATTGGAATACAGAAATATCAGTGGACGCTACAATTCTGCAAGTTTTGTACCCAAATAGTACGTTCTACAGTGGGGAAAACGTCGTTAATACCTGGTTGCCAATTATGGGTTTTCAAACATTTCAGTCTTCTGAATATTATTATGGATTCAGAAGACCTCATAAAGGGTATCACTATGTAACCTGTGCAAGTGGTCTAGGATTCGAATGGTTTGTTTCGCTAACAGGTTTCTTTTCAATTTTTGACTTAGCCACCTGGGTTACTTTGGTGTTTACAGGCATTTCTTGTGGCATTTTATTTGTTGGCTTCACTTCAAAGAAAGTTGGCATTTCCGACTATACATGGTATGGCATGTTTAGCATTGTGATACTTTTAGAGCAGGGATTTACGGTTCCAAAATGTTTAAGATTACCCAAATGTCTGGGTAAAATTAATGTTTTGATGCCAATATATGCGAGCTGGATATTTGTTGGTATTGTGATTAGCAACGGTTATCGCGGAGCGAATATCGAAAAATTGATTGCACTTATTCCAGAAATGAGATATGAAACATTTGATCAAATCATTAAGCGAAACTTCACTGTACATGCAGAATTTTCAGGTGGAATTATAAGGAACTATGATGAATTTAAATTTGAATCAGTTTTTAGGGGGAAAACAGAAAATTTTACTGCAAGAAGATTCGAGAACTATAGAAAAATGAAATTCGACCTGAAAAACAAGTTTCGTTTGTTTCCATCAATGATGAATATGCTCAAAATGGAAAGATTGTTAAAAGATATTATAAGCCCTAAATGGTTTCAGAGGTTCGATCAGCGTCGCTTAAACAAAAAAAAGTTTGGCTTTTATATAAAAACTCTCGATTTGATTTTCGCAAATGTAAGGTTACCAGAAACCGTCGGTGATATCCTTGATTCAACAAATGCGGATTTAGTGATAAAGAAAATTTTAAATTGTGATAATCAAGCATTTTTAGGGCCTTACCGAACTGTTCGTGAAATTGCTGCAAAATTGAAAAAGTTTTTATCAAAAACTAATGAAAATGATTTGCTAAAGGACCAAGTTAGTGTTAGTAAAGAACCTTTGATGCCACTCTACAGAACAAAAGTCTTTTTTAACTTAGCTCCTGACATGAGAAAATACTTTATTAAAATGCTCTTGAAGTTATCTGAATCGGGAGTGGACAATTTGTGGATTAACTGGGTGGAATATTGGAGCACGTGGAATGATACTTTGGAAGCAGGAAGAAATTGGATTTCTGTGAGAAGCGTAAGTTTATATGATAGTAATGTTCGCGTGGTATTTCTTCTTTTTCTTGTGCTCCTAACTCTGCCCGTTTCGATTTTACTTGTTGAGGGTATCTCTATTGTTAATTTTAGGAACATATTTAAAATGATTTCGAAGTTTTTTTATAGGTTATGCGTAAAATTTGGAAACATTTGGAATAAGTATAAGTTTTATGGGCTCTAAAGGTGGATTGTTTGGATGAGTACTTAGCAGCAACTATTATGTAAACATTATATCAGGTTTACGCGTTATTTATTCGATGTTCAAAAATTCTATGATGGGAAAGGCAATAATTGGAAAGTTAATGTACATACTCATAGATGTAAATTGAGTTAGTTTAATACACTTGCAAATCTAACACGGGAACTAAA
The DNA here is from genome assembly GCA_034693345.1 of Entomobrya multifasciata. NCBI lineage: Eukaryota > Metazoa > Arthropoda > Collembola > Entomobryomorpha > Entomobryidae > Entomobrya > Entomobrya multifasciata. The sequence goes on along the minus strand of JAQFXM010009048.1, from coordinate 163 downwards.
AAATGTCTCGAAGTTCAGACGACGTAAAATAGTTTTTCTGGGGCAGTTTTTGACGTAGATTAAGATTCTGAATTTATGTTTCTGCAAAATTAACTTTTTCTATTTTTAATTTGCACCCACATTAGCTCCAACGCACGCACGGGTAACAGGCAAACAGCTGAGC
>JAQFXM010009047.1:0-10015 GCA_034693345.1 Entomobrya multifasciata | reverse complement strand
AGCAAGCTTAAGAAAAACAATAACAAAGGCAGATGATTTGTCCGCCTCAGATCAGATAAGTGTGATATGGATTTGATTTATATTCAAATATTTTATTCATTATAGTTTTACGTATTTAAAATATAAAAACATAATTATTCAGATTTGTATTTACTTAAATAAAGCGACTAAATATTAACCAAAGTTCGTGATATTTTACTAAAACCTCCTTTGGAATTGTCTCTATTCGCACCGATACTATACACTTCACCACCATCCCCACTACTATGACCTTTCCCTGAATCACTGTAAGTATTAGCATTGAATTGTTCATTCTCTTTTCCAGTTTCCGTGTCGTCTTTTGAGCCAACTTGTTGTGGGGGAATGATCAAAAGTACGGGTCACTGGGAAAAAACTGATGCTCCTTGTTACCAAATAAGTAGGAAATTTTCTTCAATTAAATTATAAATATATACAAAAAAATATTATAAAAAATTTGCATTGTTTTTGTTGAACGTACCTGTAGCTGTCTCTACGTACAGACTTAAGATAATTATTGTGATACATGGTATCGTAAGTAAACGTAACAACATGTTTGCCAAGTATATTATTTTGTAAAAAAAACTGATTTAGCTTTGTAGTCGCACAACCTTTTAATTAGTTTGCTGATTGATGATGGATCATACGAGCTGTTTATGGTATTGTAATTGTGAACAGCTAGAAGCACGGATTTCGTTAGAGTTGAAGTATAAAGAATTTATTAATATCTCGCTCAAGTCATGTAGTAACAAAGAACTAATGCCGTTTTTATTTAGATATTAGAAAATACGTCAATGTAAAGCTATTGAGACTTTTTCTGTGGTCTGAATTTGTAACGCTATTTTATGAAGAAGTTTCCCTTGTACTTTGTACGTGTACGAATGAATGTGGTGTTATATCAAATAAGGATTGAAATCAGATTTATTGTGTCTTTATATTCCTTTACAGAATTTATGCTACAGAGCTAAACAAATTATTAAGTACATAATATATTACATTCATGCTCCAAAACATCTTACGAAATTGTTCAGAAGTGATAAGAACTAATGAACTACGATTAGGTTCTGTATTCCCATTTAGTTCTTTTAGTCATTACAAAAAAAACTATTGAATAACAGCTTTATTAATGTAAACAATATGATGACCATAAAAATTCCGTCATAACCAAAAACTACAATCGAACTTTTTTTACCTATGCATTTTAGTTTGATTCTCGGTTAGTCTGATGACGTGTCTCAATCAGTTTAAAATATTTTAGAATAGTTCTTCTATCTTTAGGTTTTTACTGGCTTATTGTAATTATTTCTAAATTATGTATCTCCAACTAAAACTTGTGGCTATCTACTTGCAACGAAAGCATTATCGCACAGTCAAAACTAAAAACTAGTATAATGAATTGTCCAACTATTTCTTTTCCTTATTAAAAATAATAAGTTCCTATGTTGTAACATAAATCATTGTACACTTTATATTTCACATTGATAAATAGGGAATTGATGCCTTAAAAACTTAATTCCTAGTACGTTACTTAATTTCCTTTCCTATTCCTTAATCATACGTTAATTTTATTCATGAAAATTTTAAAATTTTGTGTTTTAATCTGTAAATTAAATTTAAGAACAAATTTATTACTAAAAAACTACATTTTAGCCTGAAGTAAAACAATGACATAACTCATAATAGCACCCAAAACTGCCAACAATGAAGCCCTACTAAAAATAAAAAACCCTGCAGCACTAAAACAGCAAGGATTAGCAAACTGACTTGTCAAATGACTTAAAATCAAATTAATATGACAAGCCTCCGGTTTCTCAACATTTAACAAACTCGTCGTCACACAATCATTAAAATGAATTGACATTTCATGAACGTTTCCCAAACTTACAAAAACTATTACAAGTCTCGAAAAATACAAAATACAATTTCCTACAAACGTAATACCATCAGTGTAATGTAAGCTTCCTCGTCCTCTACCCAAATAATGTACCATTAAATATAACAGTAAACAGCTATCCAAAACAAGTAGCCCAATATCCAGTGCTAATATAGTTCCAAATATTCGATTCAGTAAAACTTGCATACTTGAAATACAGTTGAATTTCTTAATAGCTTTCAAAATTGGTCCAGTCTCTTGAAGAATAACAGCAACGTTTGTATTTTTATGTGAATTTTCCTCCATATCCTCTTTGTCTCCAAGGTCATTCGAATATCGAAATCTGGGATAACTTGGAATTCGATATATGCTATCAATATTACCATCGTCCTTTATAGGAACATATCTTTCCAAAGCGCCACTGATAAGATTACTTATCAAGAACGATGATCTTATTTCTTCCCGAGTTTCCTCCAAATTAAATATAGCCTTTCGTCTTTGTTGTCTTTGACTTTGTAAACGAAATCCATTATTTTGCTCCAGAGAATTTTTATGTCTTCGGTAAACCGGTGTTGGAGTTACACCAAGTAATCCATGCATTTCATCAATAATTGAATTAACAGTGTTCCGGAAACTGGTTCCAATACAGCAGCATAGAACTTCAATAAATGCACATCCACAGCATCGGAGAACCACAAGATAACATTGAAATATACAACTTAATGTTATAAGAAATGGGGATGGATTTTGAATGTAAGCTAAGATGAATATATCTCCGTTTGGTTTATTAACCACGTCCATTGCAGTAAATAGACAGGATACCATGGTCAATATTGTGTAGACGCCGAACAGTTTTCGAGAGAAGCTCACAGTGTTTCCTTGACGACGCATTATCATTTCTTTTAGAGGTAAACGGAATTCATTACTTTTCTCAAAAAAATGGATGAAATCTTGACGTTTTTGGATTGCTGTTATTAGCATGGCTATTGGAACGAATGTGCCGGTAACCCAGATTGCCATGGGGACGATTTCTGGAACTCGACGACTTCGTCCAAAGGAGCACACGAATTGAAATAGGGCAAAGAGAAAATAAATGGTGAGGATGAGAAGGGTTATGAGAGTGTGAAATGAACGGAAGGATTTGTAACGAAGTCGAATATTGTGACCAGAGATTTCCAGGGGGCAGAGGCCACATAGTTGGTTGATTCGGATGAAGGGACGGAGAATTTGGATGAAGGTTCGTACGCCACATGATGGGGATTGAGAGTTTTCGGGATCGGATAATGTTTTCATTTTGACAGAAAAAAAATTCAGGCGAAAATATAAAAAGGCTGCTGAAGTTTTAATGTCAAAACTGGTTTTAAGATAGTTTCGTGTGAGAATTCCACCCAGAAAAATGGTATGACTGACAACAATGAAGCCAACAAATGAAAATAGTTTCGTAGCCAAAAGATGATAAATCTGAGCCGAAAGGTTTCCTTTTCATAAAGAGGATATTTAAACTATTGACATTTATACCTTCGTAAAAAAAATTTAGAGAAAATTAAAACAATTTAATAAATTAAATCAGCACTTACTATACTAGTATCCAATTTATTACATGCCTAAAACGTTTTGAGTGGAATGACAATTCAACATTAGAAGTTTGTTAATAGTATTTAAAATGAAAGGTAATGGGATAAAATTATCATGCTAATTAATTAGTAGTATTCAGTATTGTTTAAAAATGCTATAGTATTTTTGTCTAATTTTGACTACCTCCGGTCACAATAGAACTAAATTTGTTATGGGCTTTGTGTTTACAAAGCCAAATTATACATTATTCTTATAATGTAAAAATAATTACTTAAATTGGGGCAAAAGTATTCAAATGTCTAACTGCATGTGATGAAGTTTATCCTGTAGAATTTAAAATTTCTTTCGATCATTTTATTTATAGAATTTACGACCAATGAATGACTGTCCTCATTTATAAGCTATGAATACTTATTATTATTCATGAAACTGTTATGGGTATCCTGGATGCTATGTACTTGTTTTTGGTGAATAGCAATGGAAAGTTTTAAGCAGTCTTTGCTTATAAAGTACAGAAATTTTATTAAAAGATTTCATGCACATCAGTGTATTTGATATTTTGTAAGATTTATTCACCCTTCCCTGAATTTATAGGAATTATTGACGTCACTTCAAATTAACTAATTAACACGTTCAAGCATATAATTTGCCGAAAGGCTTTTTTATTCACCTGTACTTAATTTTTATAAGCATTTATTTTTAGAAAAGATATGAAATTGAATTGAAAGATTGTTTAGTTTTCAGTTTCTATAAAAATCACACATTATTTCTAAAGCTTCTGTATGTTTGGACTCCCTAAGAGCTTTAATAAGCCCTTCAAAGAAATCCTTTTCGCTTGCCATACAAGTTTTGTATAAAAGTGAAGATTCAGCGTAAGTCCCTTTTGTCCGTCGGCATTCCATCTGTAGTAGTCATAAGAAGAATTTATTTGCTTCTCAAACAAGAAATAGAGTTTGTATACAGTTTTAATTTAAACTATGTATATGAAATCTTACCAGTAGTTGAATATTAGTCTTGGTTATAATCTCATCCTTTTCCAGACATGCCAGTAGCTCAGCACTACAACAAGTTTGTTTTACAAGTCGGTCCAAATTATTAGCGATGTATTCTCTTTGTCGTTCTTCCATATTTTCGGGTTAATGAATCCGCCAATTTAACTAATCAAGTTTTAAATAAACAATTATCTGTTATTCACGGTAATTATTCTATTGACATGGATTAAAGTTTATAGTAAGATAATTTAAGGCTCGATTAAAAACCACTTACCTTTTCACGTTTCACCTTTGTTTTATTACTTCAAGGTTGTCTAAATCCTACATACAATATGATGTCATGATTAAGTTTGTTCTATTTGGTAAGTTTATGAATGAATAGCAAATCTGCACAGCAGGAATACACTATGTAATTGTTCCAAACTACGAAATTTCTGCTGTTAACTTTCATCTGACTACCTGATTCATGATTCACAATTATGACAGAATACCCATTTACCCGAGTCAACGAATCATAACCCGTTGTTCAAAACTATGACCATATATGGTCATTTTATTCGATTCTCCTTTGTGATTGGTTGTTTATTTGTGGATATTATACTGCACCCACTGATATATATATGTTTATTTCCTCGGTGTGTCATGAAAACAGTTATGTTGCAATCGACAGGGCTAATTTTCTGCTATGCTGGAAATGACAAAAGTTTGTTCACACAGAACGTTCACAAATTTTTACAGTAAAGTGGTAAATATATGCAAGAAACTCTATATTTACAGGTAAAAAGGCTCAACTTTAATATATCGACATTTTTCATGAATAGTCTCGTAAATATTCAGCTTATCATGGTCTCCTTGCTTATCATAAAAACGAGAACAATGCCAATTTCCAGTCAAACATGTTAGTTAGTGCTTCGCTTCATTACCTTATAAGGAGATTTTTACCGTTCGTTCTGTAAGTCATTGCTCATCATCACAGCTTATCTTTTTCACCATATCGACAGTCTGGAATATTATACCAATTTATACAATAATGAAACACGAGTTTTATTTCCCATGAATTTTACCTTACCAGAATGGAATGCAGTTTGGTTTTACCTTGTACCTCAACTTCGACCATGATAAGCCATCCCCATTCTCTTTAATTTGAACAGTCACAAGTGCAAGAATTACTCTGATAACCCACACAATACATATAATCTCATTTTTAATACTAACCGGTAATTGAACATGTCAGTCAATCTTGTTCACCAGACATATATATTTGATGACATAATTCGTCACATATTTAGGCCCCTTTCCCCCATTAACTTATGAACATGAAGTAATATATTTTTATAACGAAATCAAATATGATCTGATGATGAAATCACCATTTCGTATATTCCATTTTCATCATTCCATTAAAAACGTTTCATATAAATACCGAATATCGGTCTCAGGTCGTCCTCAGTCGAATTTTGGGTGTGTGTATATCCACAATACTTACATTTCTCTAAAAACAAAAATCCAACAAAAAATATATCAAAATGTGTGACGACGAAGTAGCAGCTTTAGTCATTGACAATGGATCCGGTATGTGCAAGGCCGGTTTCGCTGGAGACGATGCTCCAAGGGCCGTCTTCCCAAGTATTGTGGGTCGTCCAAGGCATCAGGTACACTAAATCTTCAAAAAAACTAATTCGTATTATAACGTTTTAAGAGTTTGGCATAACGTTTTTTATAATTTATGCTCATTTCGTAGGGTGTCATGGTTGGCATGGGCCAAAAGGACTCCTATGTCGGTGACGAAGCCCAATCAAAACGTGGTATCCTCACCCTAAAATACCCCATCGAACACGGTGTCGTAACAAACTGGGACGACATGGAGAAAATCTGGCACCACACCTTCTACAATGAACTTCGAGTTGCCCCAGAAGAACATCCCGTTCTCCTAACCGAAGCTCCTCTTAACCCAAAGGCCAACCGTGAAAAGATGACTCAAATTATGTTCGAAACTTTCAACACCCCTGCCATGTATGTCAGTATTCAAGCTGTACTTTCCCTCTACGCATCTGGACGTACCACAGGTATCGTTTTAGATTCCGGAGATGGTGTCACCCACACCGTTCCCATATACGAAGGTTATGCACTCCCACACGCTATTCTTCGATTGGATCTTGCCGGTCGTGACCTTACTGACTACCTTACCAAGATTCTTACCGAGAGAGGCTACACATTTACCACCACAGCTGAAAGGGAAATTGTTCGAGACATTAAGGAGAAACTTTGCTATGTTGCCCTTGATTTCGAACAAGAAATGGCCACAAGCACTACTTCATCTTCTCTTGAAAAGTCATACGAATTACCTGATGGTCAGGTGATCACTATTGGAAACGAACGTTTTCGTGCCCCAGAAGCAATGTTCCAACCAAGCTTTTTGGGAATGGAATCCGCTGGTATTCATGAAACCACTTACAATTCCATTATGCGTTGTGATCTGGACATTAGGAAAGATTTGTACGCTAATACGGTTCTTAGCGGTGGTACTTCAATGTACCCAGGTATTGCTGATAGGATGCAAAAGGAAATTACCAGCTTGGCTCCAACAACAATGAAGATTAAGATTATTGCGCCACCAGAGAGGAAATACAGTGTATGGATTGGAGGTAGTATTTTGGCTAGTTTGAGTACCTTCCAGCAGATGTGGATTTCCAAGCAGGAGTATGATGAGAGCGGTCCAGCTATTGTTCACAGGAAGTGTTTCTAAATCAGGAAAATAATATTGATGTCGCGCACACCAAAAATTATAAACGTTTACATATTTATTTCATTCGAATTAGAGGGTTTAAATAAATACAAAGTATTATAGATACATTATTGGCATTTAAAATTATTCACACTAGTTTTCTTGCTAAAAATGCAACTTCTTTTTTTTCCATTTGTTATAATTTTGACTTGATTATTTCTGAAGCTCATAATGTACAGTATCATAAGAACATGAATTGTTTATCAAATATTATGACCAGTAGAAATCTAGCAGTTTATAAAACATGCTGATTTGACAAGGCAGCTATAAGTAATTAAAATTGTTCACACCTTAATAAAACCACTTCAGATATCGTTTCAATCGAATAAAATTTCATTTACAGTAAACCGTAAAAACTGCACTCCTGATAATACCCACTTGAAATTCAGATTTGTGTAGGTATTTGTAAATTGTAGTTGAAACAGAAATATGACGAATTGCTGAACTTTTGTGTGTGAGGTTGATTCCCATATTACTGCAAGGGTTAGGCATAGGAATATTTGTACATCATTTATTTTATGCTGACAACGCAAATTTTACTGAAATCGCAATGCAGTGATATATCATAACTATCTGTACTTTTACGTATATTTGATATTTAAGTGTGCATGTAAATATGTATCAATATGCATATATATATATAGTAAGGGTGATTATATTTTAATCGAGATGACAAATATTTATTACACATTTTAACCATAAAAGGACTGATAGAGACTCTCATATTAACCCTTCTTCTAATTTCCCCCAAAATGGATAAAATCCATGCTAACCTTCGAAAATTATTTAACCAATCATAATTGACAAATAAAATTGTAGATTATGTGTTTGTGCATAGGATAAGATTACTTATGTAGGAAAATGTATGTATTCCAATGAAATACTGTAAGGAGGAAAACATGTAGTTAATTTTATCAGTATATTTATTTACACAAAACCATTTTGAGAGATTATGAAGGGTAAGATTTAAATACACAAGGAAAACCTTTAAGTTAAATTGAAAAAAAAATTATTTTAATTCGTACCAGATAAGCTAAAAATCATGCCGTATTTGTGCGAAATGCTTACCTTATAATATGGATCATGCGTCAATTATTTTCAACTCGTTATTACACCACTTTCAATAATTGTCTCCCATGTTTATGGTAAGGTTGAGTTCTCCAATTTTTTTTAAATATAACCACATCACACATTATATTCAGTTTATTTTCAAATTAGTTTTTACGATTTAAGTGATAACCACGTAGCATGAATGTTAACTTTTTAATTGGGTTTACAAATTTGTATGCATTTGCGAACAGTTCAAGTTATTATGTTTAGTTGATTCGATTCATTAAAATACTTTGTCAGTAAATTGTACATATTATCCAAGATTACCAAAAATACAAGATACTTATAGTGCACAAGTTTTCTCAAAATAATAGATTTATTGCTGTTAGTAAATTATCTTCCTACTTAAATAAATATTCATGAGGTAAATTTTCTTTACATTTGATCGAAAAATATACATGTGAGAAAAATCATGTTTCTTTTCAGATACAAATTCGAATTCTCTTGAATGTTCCTTCAATTTAAATTTTCATGAAAATGTGCGAAGACGAAATAGCAGCTTTAGTCATTGACAATGGATCTGGTATATGCAAGGCTGGTTTTGCTGGAGACGATGCTCCAAGGGCCGTCTTCCCAAGTATTGTCGCACGTCCAAGGTGTAAGGTAAACTAAACCTTCCAAAAATATAATTAGTTTAAAAACGTTTACAAAGTTTTTAGTAACGTTTTAATAATTAATGTTTTCCTGGCTTTTAGGTTTTCATGGTTGGCAAGGACTCCTATGTCGGTGACGAAGCCCAATCAAAACGTGGTATCCTCACCCTAAAATACCCCATCGAACATGGCGTCGTAACAAACTGGGACGACATGGAGAAAATTTGGCATCACACCTTCTACAATGAACTTCGAGTTGCCCCAGAAGAACATCCCGTTCTCCTAACTGAAGCTCCCCTTAACCCAAAGGCTAACCGTGAAAATATGACTCAAATCATGTTCGAAACTTTCGACACCCCCGCAATGTATGTCAGCATTCAAGCTGTACTATCCCTCTACGCATCTGGACGTACCACAGGTATCGTTTTAGATTCCGGAGATGGTGTTACCCACACCGTTCCTATATACGAAGGTTATGCCCTCCCACATGCTATTCTTCGTTTTGACCTTGCCGGTCGTGACCTTACTGACTACCTAAAACGACTGTTGCTTGACAGAGGCTATGCATTTACAAAAACAGAAGAAAAGGAAATCGTTCTTGATATCAAAGAAAAACTTTGCTATGTCGCCCTTGACTTTTATGATGAAATGGCCATAAATTTATATTCATCATCTGTTGAGAAGTCATTCGAATTGCCTGATGGACAGGTCGTCAATGTCAATATCCATAATGAACGTTTTCGAGCCCCGGAAGCACTGTTCCAACCGAATCTAATAGATATTGAATCCGCTGGTATTCATGAGGTCACCTACAATTCTATTTTGCGTTGTGATGTTGATATTCGAAAAGATTTGTACGCTAATATAGTACTAAGTGGTGGTTCAACAATGTACCCAGGTTTTGCTGATAGAATTCAAAAGGAAATTACTAGTTTGGCTCCAACCGAAATGGAAATTAAGATTATTGCGCCACCAGAGAGGAAATACAGTGCATGGATTGGAGGTAGTATTTTGGCTAGTTTGAGTACCTTCCAGCAGATGTGGATTTCCAAGCAGGAGTATGATGAGA
>JAQFXM010009046.1:0-10015 GCA_034693345.1 Entomobrya multifasciata | reverse complement strand
TACGGAGTTCCAATGCAAAAAAACTGACAAGAATGGGATAGGGACTAGACTTCTAGTATGTCCAAAGGGAACTGGTGGAAATGGAGGGGATAGTGGAGGGAGCAGTACAGAAGCTGGTGGCAAAAAAGATGAAGCTGAAGCTAAGCCTGAAGATGGATCGGACATGGTGACTATCGTTTTTCTGTATATTTTGGTTACAATTGGCATTTTTACGTTGTTGGTGGCTGCGTTTGTGTACATCAAAAATTTTCGAAGAAAAAATCAGATCTACTCGTAAAATGATTTTTGAACAAAAAACTATCCTTATGTTTGTCGTCAGTTTGGATGAAAATGAAATTAAAATTCTAACAAGTGAGTACCATTTCCCCATCATTCTTATTTATTCTTCATCCTCACAAATGACAAAGTACAGTAGCCAATTGTGAAAAATTACTTAATATATTCCTCCTGTCTGTCTGTCAAATATACAATCACACACGCAACCACAATCGGTTTCTTATGATAGTGTCAAGTGTCAGTATACTTATATGATTAGAAAAAAGGAGGATGAGCTCTCAGGAGCGCTGTGCTTCATTGGAATAACAATGCACTATTTGGGATCATTATCATCACCACCACTTTCGTTCTTCCAAAGACTTTTGCTACTTTATTACTTCCTCAACCAAACTTCTCCTGCTCATATTATTAATCTTCATCTTTGATCTTTTCTGTGCATTCTACAAACTGCATGTCAAGTCATGTATCCAATTGATAGATATTTTATTTTTTGATTAGTGATAAACATCACACGCATCACCTGAATAGTGAACAGGTGTGTGTTTAAAATTATTTGTTGCTTCATTATTGGCACTTGTCATATTTTTCTTTCAAATAATATATATATTTGAGTTTCCTCCGTGGCAAGTGGGAAGGGACACACAAAAATACAACACACATTCAACATCCAATCCACCCACCCACCCACTAAAACTCACCTTTTCACCTTCTAAACAATCTTATTTAACATTTACACAAAAAAATATGAACAGAGAACCAAACATAATTAAAGATTATGAAACAAAATATTCCATAACAAGTTTATATTGGTGTAACCCCACGCATACAAAAGCAATCTTTCACCTTTGTAGTTTTGCCAATTCTGATGTAACTTAATAAGCTATTTTTTGGATTCATTGTGCCTACAAAATAATAAGTTATATTATGGCTAGTATCTTCATTCACTATTTTTAATTACATGCAAATCCGCTACGCTGTCAAGTCAAGAATTTTTTGCAGAGAGAGATTGCATTACAAGTTGAAGTTGAAAGTTGAAACGTAATTTAATGCTTTAGCATGACAGCGACCTTGCCACTGTACTGCTCAATTTACGTAACAAATTTTAATTGCGCATGAATGTATCATCACATCTCCCACAAAAATATCTGCATTTTCTATTAAAATCCCTGTCAGATCAGTTTTACATCAATGTGCACATTTTTTGCATTTAATCCTTTTTTGGAATTTTATAAGTCAAGTGACTCCAGAGAGAGGAGCAATAAAACTGTCCATTTAATTAAAGGAATTAAAATCAGATGAATCTTTTTAGGAAATGGTTGTCAAGTAACTTATATCTCTGGATTTAATGCAATTTTTATGTAAATATTTTTATTGATGTTGGCCCTGACTTGTAAACTTGCATTTTGCAGACTCGTCATTTATTTTTGGAAGATAACATTTTATTTTGCTCGTAAACCATTTTTGTGTGCATTATTAATGAAAAGATAATAAAACAAGTTGAGTGAAAGGGTTTAAAAACGAAATGGGTGGAAAGCAAAGCATTTTTACCGACCAAGAAATGGATGACTATTTGGATTTGACGTTTTTTACAAAGAGGGAAATAGTTATGTAAGTCAACTATGTAAAAAAAAAATATCGGAACAACTTTCAATTTTGTTTTTGGAAAATAAGCCGGTGTTACAAAAAAGGAAAAGATAATTTATGCATGCCTATTTTTTACTCAGATGCTTCAATAAATTCAAAGCTTTGAATCCTGACTTGGTCTCGAAGAATCGTGACGTTCGTCTACCGATGAAGACTATTATGCAGTATCCCGAGTTGAAGGTGAATCCATTTGCGGATCGGATTTGTAAGGTGTTCAGCAGCTCAAATGATGGGAACATGACATTTGAAGATTTTTTGGATATGATGTCGGTGTTCAGTGAAGAAGCTCCAGTTTCCGTCAAGGCGGAATATGCTTTTAAGATTTTTGGTATGCACAAAAAAACACGGCTATCTTATTGAATTTTTTATATCAAGCTGTGAGTGTGTATGTGGATATTCCTTTCTTTTTTTGAAAACATTTTATTTTTTAAAAGATTTTGATGGAGATGACATGCTCAGCAATGAAGATATGGAGGAAATTATACATAGATTGTTGGGTGAAGAAGAGCTTTCTCCAACGGATATACAACAGCTTGTTCAGAATCTCACGTCGGAGGCAGACTTGGATGATGATGGGTTATTATCCTATGCCGAGTTTGAACACGTGGTGGCCAAATCCACTGATTTTGTTCAGTAAAGCCAAGATAAATACTTTTGTTTTTATTTATTTCACTTTGAAATACTTTTTTAAATGTCTAAACAATTTTTAAGCATGAAAAATTATTTTGGTTTTTTGGGGTAGAGCGTTCAGGATGCGGCTTTAAACAAAATTTTCCTGCTCACTTCAAGTCCTTCCAAAATAGAGCATTGGACTCCTTAATTTTTATGCTTATTTTATGTGTATGTGTTATGTTTTAATTGGATTGCTACAAATAAATCTAATTCAATTAAATGATTACCCCTTCACGAATCAATCATTAATCATTTATACAATCATCATTATCCCAAAGTGCCAAGAGAGTTTTTCAAACCTGTACACCAACTTTACCAAAATATGACAGTTAGTAAACTTTAAGGCACTTTAATTCTACATTTAAAAATTAAATTTCATAAAATATCCCATTTTTGTGATATTTTAATCATTCATCTAATTCATCTAATATTTATAGTCAATATATAATTTTATGACAATTTAGCATAAAACATTCCATGAAAAGGCCATTTCCACGTGTATCTAAACCACTTTACTTGCTTACATCTATTTTTAAATTATCAAATGCACTTTTAACACCAGCTTTACTAACCTCATATCATCTTAATATGTACCAATGTCTCAAAAAATAAACTAATCCATAAATATAAAATGTTTACACAAACTGGCATTTTCTTCTCCAAAGATAATTTTTATTGGTGTTGTTATCGCAGTCATAATGGTCTTCTGTGTGGCCTTGATAAGAAAAAAAGCTGCTGAGATATTGAAAGTTGAAACACAGCCTCTCTCATAGTTTTTAGCTAAATTAAATAATTCCATTATACAAAAATAAAAACTCATTTTTGTTAACATTAAACCTCATAACATATCATACTTATCATATCGTTCATGTCATGTGATATCCCAAACCACAACGCTAACTCACATTGCAACATTTTTACCCTATCTACTATGCATGTAAGTCGTAAAAAACTAATAAAATTCTGTAATATACGTTAGCACCCGAAGATAAACGTAGATATTTATGTGGAATTTGTCGACGTTAACGGCGTCAATCGTTCGTCATTAGTAAACCAAATAGGAATGCAAACTGTTCGTTCGTGCTTCTCCCTCAAAAATAAACTGTTTTCCTTATTTTAAAAATAGCCCATGTCACAAACAGAAATCTCCCCAAAAAATATTATAGTACTTTTTTGTCATATTTTTTTGAAAGTCTCACGATCATCAACAGTCATGATCATTACAACCAACCGTTATCTTCCTTTCATCCTTTTTTTAATTCTCTGGAGGAAGAATCCCCCGTCACATTAATAACAAAGTAAAGTGAGTGCTTTTTTCATGGTTCAAATAAAGTAAAATGAGTAAATAGACATACAGGAAGATGCTTATTGATGATGATCAGATGACATGATGAATTTTTAAGGACATCACTAACCAACCATCATCGTCATAATCATGTCACATAAATAAATACACATTTCAAGGACTTTATAGACCATCACCAGCTCATAATGTAGAGCTCTTTCCATTCATTATTGTAGAGTAGAGCATATAGTGCACAAGTATATGAGTATTTTAAAAATTAATGATTTAGTTTAACCCTTTCACAATAATCTCGGTAGTCTCAATCTCATCCATCCCACTAAATTTATACGTGTGCTTACTATGAATTCAGGCACATAAGTCATCGGATTTTTATCAAAATCACGAAAACCCTTTTAAAATCCCCCAAATTGTAAATAATATCATTCTCCTTGTCAATGTCAACCATACATTTATACAAAATGTATGCTTATTTTGTAATTTATAATATGCATGTAAACAGCATTGACAATGAATTACGGGATGAATCGTTCTAATTTACAAGATTTTCTTATTATTTTCAAAAGTAAACCAAGTTTATTTCTCGAACTGCTGATTTCCTTGTTGAATTTACAGAGTGTTACATAAATTTTGATCAAAGATGGTATTTTATAGCCAGAATAGATGCGTTTGGAAGCATGGTGTGCAGATTTTAAAAGCATATACAATGATTGAATTCGCAAATTTCGTAGGAAATCAGTTTAATTACTTGGTAAACAGTATTTGATTTATAATGATGAAGGAGACTTCTTACACTTAACTACCACCATGCATCAAGACTAGACAATCAAATAGCTATACAAAATGATGATTTTCCTATTCTTACTCACAATTATCATGTATATGTTTACAATATATGATATGATAAGTATTAACTAGATTTATATTTTTAAAGGCACGATCCGGGTTTAATGTATATATATATAGTTTTGTATACATACTATTAAGTGGCTACATAATTTCCTGAAAGCAAGCATATATACAAAACTCTTTCTTTTAAAATCTCTCTCCAGTTCTTTAAGTTGTTTGGTTTAGATTGTATGTTGTTTAGTCTTACAAATTTTTACTTTTAAAAATCCAACTCAAGCTTTAAACTAAAAAAGTGAGTGAGTTAAGTGGTTTGCTATCAACATCAAATCAAATCATTTCACTTGCCTCTTCTTCGTGAGATGATGTCTTCTTCAGCTTTTATTTTTCTACCTATTAAACACCAGCAAACCAAACCAGCTTTCAAACTTTTTCAAAGCTTAATATGTGTAGAGTGTGAAGAAGTGAGCATTCCAAATATAAAAAAGCCCTCACTCAAAACGAATTAAAGTTATGATGATGATGGGAGACGTGTGGATTACTACATTTTTATGATAATCATGATCAAAAAATATCAAGACAAGCTGATCTGATCTCAGAAAAGTAGTAAAAGTGTAGAATTATTTTAAGAAATTTTTTTCAAGCAAAACTTTCTGCTGGATTATTATAAAGAAGGGAGAGTGTAAAAATGATAATGATGATGATTCTGTGATATGATTATCATATTATTATAATGATTTCCTCCTTCATCCTTCTGTCTTGTTATTCTTTTTTTACATAAAATAATGATATGTGATGTTATCTATATTCTGGTCCTCTTGTTCGTGAGATGATGATAAATTATGATGATGATATGCTACGCTACTTTTGCTTCTTCTACACTTTTCCAACATTTTACACTACTTTTTGTTGATTGACAAAGATAATATATTTGCACAGTGAAAAAAATGAAAGGGTTTTTACAATTTTTGCTACCAAGTGTAAAAATAGAGGTGCAGCTGCCAAAAAAAATCCCAAACAGTTTATTTGAGAGAAAAACCAACATTCCAATTTTTCAGCACGCACACCACACATTCACTCAAACAAGTGTTTTTACAAAGTTTGTTTTGGGATTTAAATGGAATAAAATGTGTGCTGATAACAGTGGGATTTGAATATTATATCAGTCAAAATGATGGGCAATTATAAATTATAACATGTTATTTTTGTACTTCACCTTTGTTTCATAATTACAATGCAGGCTGTGAGGTTCATAATAATAATGGCGACTAATCACTCGTGCTTGTAGTTGTAGCATTTAAGTTTATCTGAGTGAGTCTCTGACTTTTTTGTTTGATTTGATGAGCTGAGTTGTGAGGTGACTAGTAAAAAAGTCAAGAGATGATGATGAGAGCTCAACTATCAATAATCTCGGCTTTAGATTGAGAAACCAAAAAACACTCTTGAATGACTTGACTGATAACAATGATCAGCACAGGAGCAGCAGCGATCTGATGATGATGATTTTCATGTCAAAGGATTATTTTTATTCCACGCACATACCACACACATTCAGTCAGAAAAGCCAAGCCACTCATTAGCCATCGCGTAGTCCGTGCTCAATTTCTTGTGTGTATTCAGTTAAGCATGTTATATTGAATTCAGGTCTGGTCTGGTGAAGATGTGAAGAAGATTCACAAGCCAAAGCTAAACCACCAGGTATGATGGTGGAACGAATAGATTTATGAAAGAGTATGACAATCTTTTCATTTGATTTAATTCATGTCCCATGATACCTTCAATTTTATTAATATGTCCGTCTACCTACCACACTCGGTCGTGTAGCACACGTGCATTCATTCATGAAACATGAAAATCGGAAATATTAAATCCTCAACGATAAAACAGTAAACATAGCATTTATGCTTGCCTTAATCCCATGTCATGCCGCGTCGGAAATGCTACACCTTAAAAATATTTTCAATAAATTATGTTTATTCAACCGATCAAAGACACACGCACTTTTTTTTGCAGAATGCGGAGGAATGTACCAATAAATTTTGTAATATTTTAAAATTCGTATGTTTTTTGTTTCATGTAACACAAGTGGTTTTGTTAAGGTTGGGCTTTGACATAAACTTAGAGTTGTGTTTTGTATATTTTTCTAAAATTTCCATGAAAAAATATGCACGTGTGTGGTTTACTTTTGGTGCGTAGACCTTTCTCCTAGTCTCGTCTCTTCTATTCTTCTTTTACAGTCAACTTGACATGCACAATTTTTTCTGGTTAACTCGCATAATTTTATAGCGCGCACACACATGTCTGTCACTTTTATTATTTAACCATGCCACCGCGTCGTCGGTAGAGAGTAGTCGGGAAGAATGAAAACATACAATTTTGGTACATAAACAAACGCTTATGCATAAAACGTCTCTTTGAAAAATAGTTTATTTTGTGATTTGTGTTTGCTGTGCAAAACTGTCTGCATGTTTGTTTTATTCTTTGATTTTTAGACTGGATAGAAGTGTAGTAGTAAGCACGATACATACATAAAATAAAAAATCCATCATATACAAATTTCATCAGTAGGAAATTTTTATTGAGTATGGTTACATTTATCTTGTAAGATGCAGGAAACATATACCATATACATAGCAGTAATGCTGAAATGTGGATGATTCCTTTATATTCATTATAATGGACTTAATTAAAAGATGTAAACTAAAATTAAACCTTAAACTGCTCACGTCAACGATTACATTTTTCTTTCATTAAGTTTAGTCTTTGTACAGGTATATTGTTTACCACACGAATGAGTTATCTTTGTCGATTTAAAAATGTTCAAACTCAAAAATAGCGTAAAAGTGGCACTGAACTACACCATACTATGATAAAACCCAAGCGTATTTAATATTTTTCCAACGTATTTAAAACAGATTACCGATATCTTTGATAATATTACTCTATGCCCTTACTTCGACCACTCTGAAAATAATGAAAAGTTGCAATTTTCAAGATTATTTTTTGCCAATTCATTAAACAAGATCAAGTTTTCTTTGAGACAATGCCATCAATAGCCACCCGCAGATTTTTCGGCTATAAATTAAAATATCTATGTTATCGAAACAGTTTGAAATTAGTATGTAAATTATTAAGAAAATTATACATTTTATGATTATGTTTCAATCTTTCACGTACCAACGCTTTATGTTGTAAACGTATGTTCATAAGATACAAAAGGAATTAAGAAATATGTATGCAGGTAGGCAGGCATAGGTATTTCATAAATATTTATAGCAATCTATTTCTTCATATAAAACTCTTTACTAAATACATTGTAAGCTAGATTACTTTTCTAAATTTTCTATCTCACTGACCAAACCAAAACTGCGTAGCTTTCAGTAAGGCAGCAAATATCTTCCCAATTCAAACAGTAATTCAATCCATTATTCATAGAATATCATACCGACAGAGAAAAAGTAAATGAAGAAATCATAATTTATTTATAGATAAGTTGAGTACCCTGCTATTAAACCTGTTGTCGTGTTGAAAAGAATATTATTAAGTTGTTGTTGTTTTGGGCAGTGTACAGCACGTTTTTTAACTTTGTAAAAAATTAAATTCTTTTTAAAAAAGCGTGCACGCAGTACATACACATGACATACAAAACAAAACAGTACACATGTCTTGTTTCTCTTTTCAAAGAGATTTATTTATATCCGTGCCGCCGAATGCCGATGATAACCAAGCCAAAAGCCAACAACCAACTCATATATTATTATTATCAACTTGATCATAAATTTGAAAACAATAAATGACAATCACGGCGATTCTGACAGCTAAAAAACCAAAGCCGACTATTTATAGCTGTATATTTATTTAGCCAGCGGGAATATTGACCTGCGTTCCCTTTGTAAATGGGAATTAATAATTTTTTAATCAATGCTATTCAATAAAACAAACAATACAACTTGGTTAGCTTTCATTGTCTCTTTTTTTGCTTGTACAAAGCTTTGTTTAAGCTTCTCAAAATAATTTGTTGTACAAAAATCAAACATAACTTAACAAATACCACCTGGGGTCTGATTGTGAGAATAACTGCATGAATGAATGACTAAATAAAAAATATTCTTGCCAAAAAAGTAGTAAAGTCAATTCACCTTCTTCTCTGCTTTTATATTTTTTATGCCTTCAGAACATTTCGCCAATTTTCTCTCTCAAGAGAGAAAAGTCCCCAGAACAAAAACTCAAACATAAAGTCAACTCAAACGTAAATAAAATCCAATCTAAAAACTGCAAAATTCAATTTCCTTCAAGTTTACTTCTCGTTAGTACTTTTTTCTTCTTTCACTAATAATAGTATTACGTTGAATCAAATATACTGTGTATATATTTTTTCTACCTTTTTTATAACAAAGGAAGTTATCATAATCCAGAACGTCAACTTATTTCCCGAAAAATTCCTTAGCATGGCAGCATAACATGCCGTGACTCAAAAAAGTAAATTCAGGTCATTTCTAAGAATAGTCCAGCAAAATAGTGCTGAAAATTTTTGTACCACCGGAAGTACCTCTTAAGTATACTATACTACCGTGTCGTGTCATAACATTTTGCCAACAAGGTAGTAGCACAGTAATACTGTCATTTTTTTGTCTTTTTTCTCTTTATTTCCCTTTCAAGATAAAAACATTTAGTCAACTTGCTATATTTTCTCTGAGAAATACATACATTTCTTGTTCACTTTAACTTTACTGATTGGATTTAGTATGAACTTTCATCATATTTCTCTCTCTCAACGAAGCAATCACACACACAAAAGAAAAAAACTAACTTGCGGAAAGAGTAAGTCATGAGGAAAAAAGGACAAGTCAACTCTACATTTTACTAGTAATATTTAACGTTATAATACAGAAGACACATCTTTTTTGTCAACTTTTTGTCTGTCTTTTGAACAATAAAGACTTTGGCTTTGTATTTTGTAACTCGCCTACAGTCAAGTCAACTCACAAAGAAAACTCTTCATGTAATAAAATATAACGAAGGTATAATAATCAAATTGTCTGACACACTTTTCATCATTCTATTTACTCAATCATGCAGAAATCTTGAGCGCACACCATACCATACCAGCAGCCGAAAGACATAAAATAAAGTTAACAATAAAAAATTTCTTAACTTCTTAAGCGGCTTGTTATACAGCTTTCAACACTCTTACTACAGTTTTTCAAGAAGGCAAAAGAAAAATGTAAAGTAAATGGCATTTCATTGTATTTTAAATGCTCGTCTTTTAAAAAC
>JAQFXM010009045.1:0-10016 GCA_034693345.1 Entomobrya multifasciata | reverse complement strand
TGTACCAATTTTCATAAATTTGTGTTCATCGGTTTTCAAATAATCGGAGAAAAACCAAAATTTCAGTGTTTTTCTAGAACAAAAACTCGTATTATTCAAAAACTGTTCACCTCAGCGGCATGGAATTTTCACTACTTTAAATAACTTGTCAAGCTGCGTCTAATGCAATGTAGTGTATTTGTCATATACACTAAAACAACGAATTTCGAGAAAATGTCCTCCAGGGGGCGTCTGGGGGAACTGAAAAAATTGGAAGTGGCGACAATTTGTAGCACAGTTAGTTGCATATGTTTACCAAATTTCATGAGTGTGTGTACATCAGTTTTCAATAACAGGAGAAAAACCGAAATTTCAGTGTTTTTCTGGCCCAAAAACGTATTTATTTCGAAAAATATTCTACCTAGCCACATGGGGTTTTCACTTTTGTAGAGATCTTGTCATGGCGCATCCGATGCAATGCTAAGAATTGCCATTTTAGGTAACGTAAAAAAGTTATACAAATTTTTCCTTCTAGATGGCGCAGTTTTTTGATTTGATTAAAATTAAAGTGGCGGCAATTTGTGGCACAGCTTATTGCATATGTGTGCCAAATTTCAATTGATTTTGTTGATTAGGGTCTGAGAAACAGGAGAAAACCCAATCGCCAACATTTTATTTTCTACGGGGTATTGTGGGAAAACGGCTCATTTTGCCCCATAACTTCCTTATCAAAGTTTGACCACCAGGCCACCATCTATCCATGAAAAAAGTTTGGGGACGATCTGAGGGGGTCACTGCCAGCGAGTCGTTGATTGTGTATACATTTCCCCATCTGGATCGAATAATTCACCATTTTTACTCAAAATGTTCTTTAAATTCATATAATTGTGGCATATTTAGTTGGATTACGGTAATAGTTTTTCCCCAATTACCTCACTTTCCAATTTTATGTGTGACTCTTGTGGTGGCCAGATTAAGACTGCCCATTAATAATCATACCATTTATCATTTTAAGTTGGCGAGTCATCATCAACATAATATGTACTTTTAGATGGCATGCGTGAAGGTTACATAATTCACTACATCATCTTCCTAATTGAATAAAAGAATCATTTATGGAAAAGTAATGTTTTCAGAGCCCATAGAAATTGAATGCCTTTTCAAAAGCGTTCTTGCAGACATCCCCAGTAAATAAAGTAGGTAGGTGTACGTTGGATTTTGCTTTTGACCGTTTGTATCATCCTATATTTTGAATGGCTGGTCAATATACGGAATTTACGACGTGATATGAACTATGAAATTGCGTTGGCAAAACTTCCGGATGCTCGCTGGGTTTTACAAAAATATTTTGTAGACTGGACTTACCCTGACAAACAACAAATATTTTTCATAGCGTCAAAAATACAGGAATGCGACATAACACTTAGCAATTATTATTTTCATGTCTTGACGAAAATAGCACTGCTTTAAGCACATTTGACCGAAAGCAATGAACCAAATTAAATTTTATATAAATTGCGGAAGTCATTAAAGTAATTAAAGACTGTCCCATAACTGTTTGGATTTATTTTTAACTTGATTTTGGAATATTATTCGAGTAATATTCCATTCATACAGCTGCATATGAGTTTTCTGCCCAGTTGCGATATGCTACAAACTAATTTCGTAAAATCCACGTTTTACACTTAACTTGAAGTTTTCGAAACCAATTTGTCATCGATTTATTTAAAAGTTTACATGCGATAAATTTTGCCGAGACAGAATTTTTTGAAAAAATCTACGTTATTGTGGGCCATTCTTTCAAACCATAAGGCTTGTTTAAATAGTGCAAAGCTCGCCACGAATAGTGGTTTTGTTGAAGCATTGTAGTAACTGATTTTATGACACGCTTCCTTGTGATGTTTACAAATATCTACATGTATTTCTCTTTGCAAGACGACCTGCCCTTGAAAGTGTTTACGATACTTTCCCGAAAAACAAACTATTATTAAGATGTTC
This sequence comes from Entomobrya multifasciata, assembly GCA_034693345.1. NCBI lineage: Eukaryota > Metazoa > Arthropoda > Collembola > Entomobryomorpha > Entomobryidae > Entomobrya > Entomobrya multifasciata. The sequence goes on along the minus strand of JAQFXM010009045.1, from coordinate 8,039 downwards.
TGGCCAATAGCGCAACGGAATAATAAACTCGTGTCACTTTAAGTTGAGTTGCTTTGACGGTTGCTTGCCATTCTTACTTGGTCCATGTGCCTTTGTTGTTCTCAAGCTCCTATTACACACTAAAATGGCTCTGATTTCTTTCGAATAATTCTTGGACATCATCTTCCACGCAAACTCATCATCCGCTTATGTCGGTGGTCAGCTTATTTACTTTGACTGGAAGAATTCCCTGGTTAAAATCGTAAACAAGGGTGGTGGTCAATCCGGATTCAAAACTCGTTGGATTTTGTTTTCTTCACTTGCATTATCTTACAATTTTCGAGCAGTGTATCTAAACTATACTGAAACAAATGAAACTCTGCCAATGAATAAAAACGTGGAAAGCTGCCTGTGTGCAATGATGTTCATGGTGGTTTTCGTCATACAAGACCGCTACAGAAACTGGGCGTTTTCACCGGAAAAAATTGCGACATTTCTCAATGCTACAATAAAGCTCAAAGAAAACCAACTCATTGGTAATATTTTCATTTCGAAAAAAATAAACCAATCAAATAAATGTTTTAAATTTTTTGTTTAAACGCGATTTGTTTAATTTAAGGCATTCCACTTGCTGTCCTTTCAAAATCCAAATATGCACAACTTGTGTTACGGATAACCAGAGTCATTATGATTTGGATATTCCCTTGTGTATTACCACTGTGTAGCATGATTGCAAAAGAATTACCGCTGAATACAATGTGGTGGCTACATCACACAATGGAAATGAAAAACTGGAATTGTACTTTTGCGAAAATAGTTGAAAATGGATGAACACTTTCGGGAAACTATTTGATTTGGGAAATGGCTGCAAAGCAAACCAACTGCTTAGGGGCTGAGTTGCTTGTTGGCGTTTTGTTGTTGACGGTTTCTCAAGATATGGCATTCAGGTAACATTCAATTGTTTGCTTAATATAAAACATACAAGTACTTTGTGCTGTTTTGGGATTGTGTTGCCGTTTTCAATTTGAAACTTTTTAGGAAATATTTGCATGCACCTGATATCCATCAAAATTTCGTTGAAGGAAACAAAGTCGACAAATTTTCTAGTATTTCAGCATGCCGTGGAATACACTTGCTTGTTGAGTTATATAATGATGCTATGAAATCTCAGTTATTTATTTTATTAGTTGCTGCTGGAGTAGCTGAAATAATAACTGCTGTTTTAATTATTAATCGATCTGGCTCAAACAATTTACCTATTGTTCTGAAAGTGTTCTTTGCTCTATTATTCATTCAATCAACCATTGGAATTTTAGGTTGGTATGGATTTGCTGGAGATTTTAATCAAATTTCAAGTAGGACCCTTTCTGATGTGAAACATCAACAAAGCATGCTTTGTTTAGAACACACCACGAGTAGAGAACGTAAATTCAGAGCAAAAGTTTTAGTTTCATTTCAAGTTCAGAAAATTAAGTTTGAAATGTCAAATTACATTGAAAAGACAACTCCGGCTCTTTTTGAGCTATTTTGTAAGCAACGCATTATAGACCTGCTTTTAGTATAATTGGTTTATGGGGATTTTATAGATGCTAGTATCAATCCTGTTCAACAAAATATTTTGGCTAGGTCTACAAATGTAAATACGTGTAGCATACTAGCATAAATAATTGACTTATGACATAATGTTTTTCCACATAAAGCAATTTCAATAGTCGCAACATAATTTTAATAAACTGAGTACGAAATGAAACGAATTTATGACGTTCAAATTATTACAACTAAATATATTGTTAAGCTAAGCGTATTATCCAACATCTATTATTTTAAAACTTTAGGATCTAAGTAATAAAATGGTTGTAGAACTTTGAATTAAACTAATTACTACAAGGTCATTCTGGCAAATAAATTTAGTTAAAAAAGAAAGGAGGTTAGTTTAAGTTCAAAAGAACATTATACGAAAGAAGAACCGACGAACGTAATATGTTTATGCTTGTTGTATAGAACGTTTTTATTCTCTCCATAAATTATGACATCCAGAAGCCGGCAAGTTAGTTTATTGCCACAAAGGAATTTTCAGAAATTGTAGCGAAAATATTTTAATAGTGTTACACGGGGCTTAGTATAGTACCATAGAATTTTAGGCTAGTGCTAAACCCAACTAACATGAAATGAATACGGTTTAAAAACTTTGATCATTTTTGAAAAGTCATTATTCGTTTTGATTCTGATGACGTTTCAAATTTTTTTTCTTCGTCCAACGGATATAAATATTGTCATGAATTTATGCTTTATGATTATGTTGATTGGTTTCTTGCAGCGAAATAAAAAAGACTAACTTTACTGCTGATGACTACTGCAGAAAAAGCTGATTTTAGTAAATTGGTAAATAACGTGAGAGTAATTTCGCGAGAAAAACATGCTTCCATGTAATATGTAAGTTTGCTGACAAAAAGTTATTTCCCCGTTCGACTTTTTTAACATTGAAATGTAATGGACTTATACAAGAAGACAAATTACAATAAGTTTAACTGCCGGCAGGATCTCACTCGCCCACCAATGTGGTGTATTTTTTTGGTATTTTAAGGGCACCTTTTTAGAGCCAAGACATTATTTGTATATTTAACCTATTTGCATGAATTCTCATAGCACTCGACACATGCCCATCTTCAGGGTTCACCTTTCCACCCACACACTCGCAGTTTTGAGAAAAGTGAAAGTTCCACATTCATAATGTAAAGTTCTTAAAACCATGTATGTATATTTATACTTGGTTTTCGTTTTTCAACAATAAACAGCTAAATTGATATTGTGAAAATATTTTATAAGCATAAATTTACTTCTGATACAAAAGGTTGGTTACGAGTCTCAACGAAAAAGCTACTACAAATATTGCTTAATTTACAACCAGCGGCAGTTTTTACAATTACGCATACTTAATAAACAATGTTCGTTTGTTTAAGATATACCAATCTTGAATATAATCAGCCAAAATGAAAGAGTATTGTTTCAACTTTTATTATTGCAGACATTGTAACTCATTGCACTGCACACATAACAAATAAAAAAATACCCATTGCTGGATTTAACTCCAGGCCAAATACATAAACATATACTTTGTATGCATATTTATTAAGCTTGCAGTATTCGTGCGTCCGTGTGTTCATACACGTACACATGCAGTGTATGTATAACTGCAATACTCATTGTTCACTTCTCTTCTTCTTTCGTTAAACAAAAAATACATCAACTCCAACTAGAAAAAAAATCATTCAAAAAAATGGCCCTTATCTTTTATGTCACCCATCAGTCCATCATCGTCTCTGCACATACAAATTTTCTACGACACTCGCTAAAAAATCCCCGTGGAATCATTTTTATCAAATAAAATATCATTTGTTCCTTCAATACAAAGGAATTTACATAAAAGATTTAAATTAACGAATTTGAGAAAACGAAATATGATTTTTAATCAGTGAGCCGGAAGGGAGTTAATAATAACCGATTCCACGATATGATGAAATTTTTTATTCAATTCTAAACAGGAGAACTTTGGCTTAAAGTTGTTACGTTAAAAACTCCAATTTTTAAGACATTTCTGTTTCTCAAAATTTCATTTTTACAACATGTTCATATACATAAGTTAATTGTTTTTGAGCTTGGTCGAACACAGTCCATGTAAAACAGGCGTTTTTACTCAATATCATACTTGGACCGTAAAGTACAAAAAAAAGAATCATGCAGGGCCCTATTTATTTCAAAATTCGGCTTTCCACATGTTTTTTTAAATGATATGCTAAAGTTGTATAATCCAACCTGCATATAGTCTCATGGGATCGGACAGATTTTTACCTGCGGGTTTTTCGAACTGATCATGCATACAGTAATAGAAAGGTCTAGCATCTTTTCTAGCTATAATATAAAATGCAACAAGTCTGAATTTGTTGGCAGTTGAACATCAAACTGCGTTCATGATCGACGTCTCCTGTTCGTTCTATCTAATGTTTGTAAGCTTTTACTTTAAATGTTGACATTTCGAGTTTAATTTGAAAGAAAGAAAACGTGAATATAAATTACCTGGCCAATGGAACCAGAATTCAACAACACATTAGTAGTTTACTTGAAAGAATTGGAGAAAAATTCTTCAGAAACTTCTCAAAGGTAATTTAAAAGCTTTTAAAGTAGTACCATTAGAAATCATCGATAATCTTTCGATATTCGTTGTTTTTTCCAGGATATTAGATGTCGGTCTTTTGGTTTACCAATATTATACCCCATTTCTCTTTGTTTTCGGAATAATTGGAAACTAATTTTCCCTTTTGATATTCATAATGGATCCAAAATATCGAAGAAAGTCTTCATCATATTATTTAACAGCTCTTGCTATTAGTGATAACGGATTTTTGGTTAATCTTCTTGTCGTTTGGTTAGGATCTTTAAATAATGGAGTAATAACTTACGCTTTTGCATGTCCTTTAGTCATGTATCTTGGCCAGGTGACGTGCTTCGTGTCTGTTTATCTCACAGTAGCATTTTCAGTCGAGCGATACATTGCTACTTTCTTTCCTCTGAGAAAACATCAACTTTGCACGGCATCAAACGCAAGAAAAGTCATATTAGGAATATTGACAATCGCTGTTGCAGCCTTTTCTTATGTTTGGTTTATCGCAGAAGTGGTCGAGGTTAACGAAAATGGAGTGCTTAGTTATATTTGTGCTGTGCCTAATCGACATCACGAGATTTCTGAGAAAGCAAACTACTTGGATACAATTTTTACATTTATAATTCCCTTTTTCGTTATCACATTCCTTAATACAAAGATAGCAATAAAGCTATACCGAAAAACAGAGCAACAAAGAATGGCTTTACATGGAGCGTGTATCAGACTTGAAAGTTTAGTGAGATCCCAAAATACTGTAACTATTAGGTTACCAAAACAACAGCAACGGGGTCGAGATGTGATACAAGTGGCTTATATCCCAATTGCAGTTGCCATTCCCAAGGTGAAGACAAACTATTATTTGAGAAAATATCGAGTTTCAATTATTTCAAGGTTGACTGAAGCAAGGATCACGAAAACTCTGTTATTAGTTTTTGTGGCATTTTTGTTTCTCAACTTACCCCTGCATGTTGTCAGATGTGCACAATTTATACAGGTAAAAATAAAGCAATGCATACAATTCCATAATCGAGTACTTGCATTGATAAATATTTATTGTTTAATTGTATAAAACAAACAAAAAAATGCTTAAATTGTGATTTAATGTTTTCTGGGTCACTTTTTTAACAGCAAAAAACGCGAGCTTTGGACGGAATAAAAGTTACCTTAGCTTTTCAACCGTGGGCAATGATGCTATTCAACACAAACTTTGCTGTTAATTTTTTCTTATATTGTTTAAGTGGAAAAAGCTTTCGAAACTCGTTACGTTGTTTACTGAGGCGTTTTATAACTAAAATCTTTGGTAAATAATAACCATTTGTACGGTATAATGAATTCAGTACACCTATTGAATTACCTTATTTGATGTTTTCTTATATTTTCAAAAACACGTGTTTGACAAGTATGTAAATAACAGTGTCAAGAAGCACTGGTAGTACAATTGATGCCAAAATGTTACAGCTGCCGTAAATAATTATTTCTTGCAAAAAAGCTCGTAAAATCCAACACCAAACTAGCAAATGGTGACACTTGTTACTAATGAGTAATATCCTAACATGACTTTATCGGACTAACAAAAAGATCGTTGGTGAAATAAAATTAGGAACTTCTGTACATGAAAATAATAAAGTCTACTTTTCAGTGCTCCATGATTTCCTCATTGTTTCGAGAAGTAGTCTAGCAATACTGGTAGAATGGTCTCTATTGTAAGCAAATCAATGTCTTTTTAATTAATCACTTGTCGTGTTAATATTTAAAAACATATATGACCATCCAAATGAGAGGAGTCGAGCCATTTAGAAAGGTTAATTTTTAAAAGTCTGCACCAAATAACAAAACAAATATATACTTGCATTGTAATTATGTGGTTATTTTTTTAAAAGTTGTTTGTACGTTATCCTAAAAATTTACATAAAATGTTTCACTAACTGACTTATGTGTAAAATTTGATAAAATCTATCTACTGTCATATTATGTATTATGTGTGTAATGTACAGGGTTTTGTTTTAGTGAAGTATTACGTATATTTGCAATATGTTGTATGCATAAGCGTAAAGCATCAAAAGCTAAGCTTCATCTAAGCTAAGCACTATGCTTCATCTAGGTACAAAACATTATTAGTAAATCAATCAATAAATGCTTAAGTAATTGTTTTGATCACTAAATACAATATTTTTAAGCTAAATGTTTTTGGAAATTTTTGCCATCAGAGTTGTTTTAGTTTTGTCTGTTTGGTTTAAGTATAGAGTAACAAGGATGAAAAATTGATTGAAAAGTTTTTGTATGCAAATTATACGATTTCAAGAAAGTAACTTTACTCATGAAATTATCGGCTTTTACTAAAATGCATGCATGTATATTATCTATGGTATGTTAACACGTGTATGCAAAATAAATTCGTTTATCTTCTATATCTAGTTGTACGAATCAAATTTATTACAATTAATATGTAGCTGCGATACATATATTATTTGACAGGTATGTATGTACGTTTCTAATTTCTAAGAAACTTGAGTCTGAGATGTACCGATGGTACTCGCAAAACATGTTAATGGTGACGCAGACTTAAAATATGTGTTTCAAACTGAGTATAGAGTGTTCAATTATATGTATTATAATGCCAACACCATAGACTATTTTGCAAAGAGATATTATCAATTATTACAAAAGGAAAGGCTTATAGGCAACATGCCAGTTACGGCTACTTACCATAATTAAGGAGCCGCATGCCTGTTCACTAATTAAAATAAACAGTTCAAGTTTATTTTCACGTGCATAACTTCTCTGTACACGTGTCATGCAATATTTGTGCTTCACTGCCCACCATTTTGCATTTCTGCTTCTACCTCTGAATAAACCAAACCAAAAATAAAAAGTAACTCTTGTCTTCAGTCACTTGTTCAGTTTCATCATTCCATTAGATACAGCATACTTTAAACCTTAAAACGACATTAAATTATGCAGCATTGCGCCAAAATTTATTTTCTCTATATCCTGTGATAACATTGGAATGCTAAGTATTTGGATAAAGCGTACACTTTTGCTCCCAATCAATCCAGTTTATGCACTACCCACTACCGCTTTGCCAATACCTTAATAATATGCGAGTAATTTTATAGAGTAAAAGTTCTTGAATGAAATATTGAAACTGTAAGCATTACTTCCCCCGACCAGCCCCAGTAATCAAGTAAATTTTACCAATGTGTAAAGTTTTATAATTTTTTACACAATGAACATTAACATGGAATTAAAAGTGAAGAGGGAGGGTAAAAATTGATATTTTATTGAAAGGCATAGAGGAGACTTGTCGGGTCATGTCAAAACATCAGGAAAACATGAAGATAAATTCTGAATATATATTATGACATGTCATAAGTCGTAATGTAGTAAAGTCATGGCACGTTTACAGTGGTTACATGTAATGACACGTATCTTTCACAGATTTTTACATTCAATGCTCTCGTTGTTGTTGTACCCGTATGCCCTTGACAAAAGTTGATCCACTTTGGCAATATTTTTTATTGCATTTTAATGCAAAATTTGTTTTTTAGACTCAAGGAAACATTACTTGATTCCATTTGTGACATAATCATTTTTATTGATGGAAAATAATTCCCCACACTTATATGTGAACAAATAATCAAAAGTCAACAATTGTGATCAATGCAATACACCTGTGCGAATAATAAATTGCCACTTATTAAAAATAATTCTTGTTTTAGTATTTCTACACTTAAAAACGCTGATTTAAACACTTTGGTTATCTAATATGATATTTTATTATGAACTGTTTTAAAAAATGTTGAGAATTAACGATTTGCTAACGTATATGAGGTTGAATATGGCATATCGACTTGGAGTGCCGTCACATTTTTTATGCGACCCCATACATTTTTTTTCTTAA
>JAQFXM010009044.1:0-10016 GCA_034693345.1 Entomobrya multifasciata | reverse complement strand
TTGTAGCACTTATTTTTCAGTGTTTCCATGTCTTCATAAAGTTATATAACGCGTAGTTTTCAGTACTTCCGAACCAATGGGTTAAGATATAAAATCAACATCACAATCCTTAGAACAAATTAAGCGAATGTTTAACTTCATTGAGCACGAGTACATTTAGTATATTATTTTAAATCAGATATCTACGTAAGGGGTGATGATAAGATTTAGAATAACTTTTTTCTGTTCACTTTTCCTGCTACATGTTACATGTGCTTGCATCGTGTAGCAAGTTACTTCATTTAACAATTATTGAAAAGGTTGTATTATTATTAACACTAATTTGCGCCGTCGGATTTATGTCTACTATTCTGGGTTTGAAACTGGACTATAATTGATACATCATCAAAGTCTCAGTAAAAATAAATCGATACGAATGAAAAAAACTTAACTGTAACATATTATTTTGCTGCTGGTCCCACTCACAAATGAAACTGCTTAAAATTAAACAATGTAGTATAGCCTAATCATACTTTGTTATAAAATTTTCTACTATTTTGGCTTTACTAGCTAAGGACATTATTGTTGAATGCAGGCAATCATAAAAAGCAGACAAGAGTTGACATTGATATCGTATACAGGCAGCCAGACATATACGTTCATGCATAACATCTTACAAAATGGCAATTATTTTTGGGCTACCATTGAATTTTTTCTGCTGCTGACCTTCCGACGCCTGGGACAAGGTAACTAAAGCCGTAATATTCATGTGTTACATGGCTTGTTTGTTGTTTGAACAAAAATTTGTGTTTATGTGTATGCTGTATACTATGTGTTATTGTAGGATGTGACGTGACACAAGTCGCACTCAATTATTGAGCTGGAAAAAAACGATCGATATACATGTGATAAAAAGTTACATTACAAAGTTTCCTTTATAAACAATGCATGCCCTGTATACTTTAGCTATACGACAAAATTCTATGCAGGGTTCTATAGTTAAATTCTAAAATTGCTTAAATTCACATTTTTGTTCACAAGTACAACAATCTGAACAATCTATGCATTAGATTATGACCATATTCGTATTTATCCCGAATCGGTTTTTTATTGACCTTAGCATAAATTGAAAAAACATCAAAGGTAATTAGAAACGAAGAATATTAGGCAATGTTAGTAGAAATACATTTGAAATCAGTAATCGATTTTCACACTGTTCCCGTATTGAATGCAAATGAAATGCATTAACTTCCTGCAATAGTTTCCACTTTGATGTACCTTCCTTAAATTGAGTTTATCATGAAAAACGCATAATATTGATGTCACTCATCCGTGCAAATTAATGGACTGGGTAACCTAATTTATGCAAATATCACCAGTAACCCTTAACCGCATATAAATTTCAATGGTATTTCATTGTATAGTTTTGCAGATAATGTACCAATAGTTGGATTCATAAGAAGCACTTATTACACCCAATTCGGATGGTTGAGCTGCCATCTCAAAATTTAAAAATCACCTAAACTTGTGTCCAAAAAATCTCTTTGAAGGCTCATATTCTTAATGCGAATGAAATGAAGTATACCTAAATTGAATTCGTATACGACCGCGAGAGAAACTTAAAAATATCAATTATGTATGGTGCTTAAATTATATCATACGAAATTTCAATAGTAATCAAAGAATTATTGGCATCATTAACAATTAGTTGCGTTTAATTTATAGTTTCACCCTGTCCTATTTTTGTTTCAAAAGTTTCTTTTGCTGTGTCCTTAGACTCAGACTCAGACAATGAGAGAGTTGTTGGCAGACATGCAAACTCGAATTGAACTTTTCAATCTGCAATTTAAAATGCGATTGAAAAATATACAATGTACGACAAACCTATATACCAGCATATTTTACAAGACTTGTAATACATTTTGACAGGAAGATATATAAATTGTTCTCGATTCGCATTTTATCATTTTATATCTTTTTTACACGAAGACATTCATTTTTAACTTTTTAGATTTTTACTATCATAATGAACAAAAACAAAACGTTAAAGCAAGTTTGTCAAATAACTGTAACATATTTCAGCAACAAGTTAAGTTCCCAATACAAAAGAATAATGATTTATACATTTGTTGTACTATTTATGGCGTCCTTCTTGTAACACATTCCATTTTACTATCATCGTAACTTGTAAAAATATACGTACTGATTACTTACAGTTTGCTTTTCTGTCAGTGTGTAGAAGATTTGAGATAAATAAAGCCGTTGTAGCCTAAACGCTTGCACTTTCGATGAATACGATAATTAAACGGGAGGTTTTAGTACTTTTTACTCTGTAACTAGTTATTTCTAGTATTAATACAGTATGTTTTTACAAACTTCATAGGCTTATTTTATGCTTGTTTTGCTGTGCTTGTTTTGCATATCTATAGATATATATATGCACGGTATGTCCTTTGTCCTTGTTCTTGTTCCTTTCAATCCATTGTACTGTATATTAAATTTGACGTACAGCTCAACAGCAAACAACAATGTATGATGCTAATAATAACGTCGATTAAGAGAAGGTCTCTATGGGCTTTTCGCCTCTTGGGGGAGAGCTCGTCTACTACTAAGGAATTCTGAAATCAGTTAAAGCCTTGTTAATCCCTTATTCATAATTTATATATAGTTATTTATTGGTTGGTGCAGCTATATGCCATTCTTCTAGCAGGTAGTCCGATGTTTGTTTATTTATAGCGCTTTATAAACGTCCACATACTTCAGAAACGAGCAAATATGTTATTATCATTTTATAACTAACAATATGTGTCACACACTTTGAAAGGATTCCCCTATAGTAAATTAAATACACCTTTCAAAATTTCGCTTTAAAATATGCCAACGAAGATACAGCTTTGATATAAACTGTTAAAAACTTCGGATGGTTTTGTGTAGCCATCAGATCAAGTATTCCCAATTAAATAGGATAAGGGCCAGCTATGACGCACAATTCAATTGTTTATGAATACGAAATTGTTTTCATTATCTTGTCGACTTTAACTAATGCTGTCAATCACTCATGTGCATGTATTATTCCCAATCACAACATCATAAACGACGATGTGGTGTGCAAGGAAAGAGCATTCATGTGTATAATAGTTTAAGTTTCTGTACTATGTACTCCATCGTTATACGTACCAATTTTGCGAGAGGATACACTAAAAAATTGTTCATTTTATCAGAAAAGGAAGTCTGCAATTTTAACCTAGTGACCTACCATTACCATCAAAATGATTTTGCAGACAAGCTACATAAAAAAGTCATAATCATATCACCGTAGCGGAGTATTGGCTATAAATGCGTACAAATTTTGTGGTAATAACATACAAGACTGACAATGATACCAAACAGACTTTCATATTCACTTCACACAGATAAGAATGCTTACAAAAAATTGGTGTGTTGTGTATCACGTTGATTGTTGTGCCAGTGCACTATGCAGGCGCATTTCCAACACAGCATTTTATGACTACTAGTGAAATTTGTTGACATGTCATGTTATAAGCGTTTGGTATATCACAGTATTGTATTCTACACGAGGATACGCTAAATTAAATTTAAAAGCATATTGTGATCGTTGGTGTCTTCACACTAACTTTCAAATTGCAGCATTACGCAAAATTAGTGTTGCTGTAAAGATGTGTATGCATACTTTGTTGATGTGAGTCATGTGAGAGCAGAGCAATAAGGAAAGATAAAACATAAATAAGTTTGTTCTCAATAACCTCCAAACAATTTTATTTCTTACAGCCAAAAATTGATTGCGATTGTTTTGGATATTAAATCAGTTAAGATATAAATCGTACTTACATTTCAACAAGGCAGTATGACATTGAGCTCTTTGCGCATTAAAGGATGGAAATCAAGAGAACTATCTTGTTTCCGTCAAAAAGAAACTTTGGATGCTTGAAACTGATAAGTTTTTGAAAGTTCAACAATCAGTAATATCTACATATTATTTTTAAATAGTACATGCATGCAAACTTATGTAAATATCAGACATCTTCGCATTACTTAACTATTCTTAGATCAAAAATCATCTAAAATCGGTGTTATTGTACTTCGCATTCGTGCTTGTCATGGCATATGTCGCTGAACATCGAATGAGTGTATGTATTAGTTTTTTGCTGGCAGACGTGGCACAAATTTTAATTCTAAAAGCATGTGCAAAATTTTCCCTTTGTATGCATTTTTTGTTTGGCACTTTGTTAAAAAATAGGACGTATTACGAAATGAACACGCTAAAAGTTTCATCCTTATGTGACTTGTATTATAAAAATAGTGAGAAAGTACGCATTTACTTTTATTGCAACTCTCTTTTTGTACAAAAAGAAAATGATAGTGCATGGCATATTGTACGGTATGGGGTATGGGTTGACAATTATTATCGTTTCCCGTCCGCATTCCTTTTCTTTATTTACAGATGGACACATTTATATTAGGCTCTTGAGTTAATGATACAGTCCTATTTAAAAGTTATTGCACTTTCGTTAGTTCAGCGATTACTGTTATTTCGCTTTCAAATGTATCTAAGTTTATCGAATTTTATATTCAGACACAACTGCATGGTATGTTACTGAAATGCAGTGTCCTAAAATTCTTACCTAAAATTCTTACACCTTATGCCTATGATATACAATGCTTCAACTATAGTACATGTTACAATTACTAACTTGACAGCATAGAATTCGAAATATGCACCAAACACACACCAAATAACCACCCATGTTTGCTTTTGGTTTCACAAGTCAACGACATACGATGCCACGTTGAATGTATTTATGTCACCAAAATGAAATATATGATGATGCACTCTAACTGTTTTATTAACGTTCTGCACATTCGACATTAGCAAAATAAATAGAGTTTTCTTGCATTTCGTTTAGCATTAGAAGATTTGGAAGATTACTAACAATAGTAAATTGGAGTTTATTTCGTGTCTTCCCTCCTCATGTGGTGATTCGCACGTCCTGAAGTTTTTGTCGTCTTAACAGGAATTCGTCGCTCACCATTTTCGAAGTGAAAATAATAAGCATATTACACAAGTAAACGTTTATTTTCTTGCACTGCATTCGCTTGTAATGCAGGCAGGTATAAGTACGCCTTTATGACTATATTAAATTAGAAAGAAACTTTGTTGACCTCTCTCTTCCCCCTACGCTTTATGACTATTATTATTGCATGTGTAATGATAATAAATAAAAGTACCATATTGGCCATGCACAAAATATAAAGACATGTTCGTCTGTATAAGAAAACTATAAAATCTAGAATTGGGAGACCCTTTTTGTTTTCTAACAATCTAATTATACGCCATACGCTATGCGAAGATGAGTACAACAACAAACATTCAACAACATAGTATTTAAAGTTTCGCAATCCCTCTTTGAAACCGTTCAAAACTTGCCACTCTTTCATCTCCTAAAATGATGGCATGACCATAAAATTTAATAAACAAATTTATCCTCAATTCACTGTACATTATTGGTATTTAGGAATCATCATAAAAAGATTAAGCATCCACCCATTATTTCCAACTTTGCCTGGAAAAAATACTGCCTTGACATTAGCACAACAAATATTGAAACATATTCAAAACAAATCTCTTACTTCGCATTTCACTTTTTCCCTAAAGAACATTTCCGATTGACTAACCCGAATCAAATCGATTAAAAGTACTATTCTCCAGAGTAGGAAGAATTTTGCATTTCCTGTAAGTCTTAGTCTTACTCATCAACTATATCATTTCGCCTTGTACTCCTATGGTAAACATATAAACATTGTTCCTTCTGCTGCCTTTATAATTTTGTCAATGACACACTTAATGAGAAAAAATTACTTCGTCTCATACGAGGTCGATATTATTGACCCAAATATCTACCAACTTATCTCATAGGTCTTTGTATATTGGGAGGGCTGTACCATACTACTATAGTCATGTCATGATGGGATGATATGGTGAATGCGTGCATGTAATACCTTGTATAGAGAAGTTAATTGATGTACTTCATTGCAGTCATTCTTTATGCAGTAGTAACTTCAAGATTACAGTACACTGCGAGGGTGACTGCTTAAAAGAACGTTACAGGCTATATGTTCAACAATCACACTTGTAATGAGAAAAAATGGATAAGGAGATGATAAAGATTGATTAAGGCTGACTAATTGTGAAAGCTTACAAGCTTGATTTTATACCTAAATTAAATATGAGAAAATATTAGTGCTACTCAGGCCAATTAAATGTCAGCTGCAGAAAAAATGCAAATGAGTAATTCGTATGCACTTACAATCGGCACAAAGATGCAGAGATACAGCTTGAAAGGTCTTATGTACCTCCAAAATTAGACTATCATGTTTAATGTCCATTCATCACTGAAAGAATACTGAAACCTGATACATGTTTTTCCATAATACATTTATAAGACTACGAATGTGGTTTATAAAAGACGTTCAAAAATGCAATGTTTGTATTAGAGACAATTTTTTCCCATTTTCTATTCCAATTTTTACAATGACTTGTAAATTGAAAGCAACGGAAATAAATTACTTATACATATGTTTAAACCAGATTGAAATTGGAAGTAGCGTGCAATCAAATTTAGCTTACAATTAGCCAAAAGACTACATTTAATAGTGCTCCAATTAGTTTAATCGTTTCCAATCAGGTACGTTCCTCTCCTATATGTAATTAATACATATTTGCTTTTTTTGGCAGAAAACCCCGGACAAAATAGTCTAATAAATTTTGCAGTATATTTGGAGATATGCATTATATTGATGTACGTACAAGACATGTACTTGAGTAGTGATCAGATTTTCTGGTTTTTATTGCCTACATTCACGTACCACTCACAATTGCACCCCCAACGTTGGTAATATAATGAACTTCGAGTTCTCATATCTTAATCTTGAAGGAGAAAGTAATTTATTTTCCACATTTTCCCGGTACATGTACCTACCCATCTATATATTTCTTACTCGTTTAAATAAACCGTTCCTGCACACGTGTTAACATGCATTATGCATCGAAGTGCGACTATTATGATATCATGATCTACCTACATACATATATGACACCGTTTGTGAACATGCTTTCTCCTCTGCAGTCGTAAATAATGAGCACTTGAGTCTTGCTTTCTACACTTGCCAGACTAACTTTTCCTGGTTCAGTACAATCAACTCTAAATCAGTATAAAGTTACTTCAGTACACATTTTTCTCTCTTTTCAACCTAGATTTCTCTGTTTAGAAGTTTCTATTATTTCTTAGTCTACCCGAGGGAAACAGTGTCCATTAAAGTCATCTCGTATCGATCCACTTTGTCCTTGTCAGGCAGATTGAAAGAAAATGAAAGAATAAGCTTTTAGGCTCTTTACTGAAATCACGTCACCAAACCACTTGGGAAATTTTAGCAGTCATTAGTTAAACTTCGCCTGTAAAAGTTGTTTTGTTACATACTTTTTGTGTAACTTAAAACGGAGAAAGGAAATGGAGCAAACATTTCTTTCGAAAACAAGTCAATAAAACAAAGTCAATAGTAGAAGTGGGTGTATATTGTGAATGATATATTGTTTCTATTAGTCTTGAAGATGCATAATATTATAAATGACATGATTAATATTTTCTATGAATATTTTTTGTAATTAAATACTTTTGCTTATTGTTTTCAAAATGATACTTATACAAAAGAGAGATGACACATCTATTGAACAAAATATTTCTCTAAATCCAATTGGTAAAAAGACCAGGTTTTCACTGGTATAGAAAATTCTTCCAGCTCATTTTATGCTAGTAGGCAGGGGAAGTAATAAATAAATAATTTTCCAACGAATGCTAAATGCTAAACCATCAGCAATGATGAATAACATGCAGCCCACGCAATAAAGGAAGGAAGTTTGTTCCAGAAGTCATTGATTTCCACTTCCTTTGTTATGTAAAGTCTCGTATACAACCGAAAAATGTGCACCTACATATCTCGGGTACACACATATATACTTCATCAAAAAGGTAGCAAATATAATTTGCTTCGTTTCAACATACATTCCTGTGAGAAGACACATGTTACAAATGTCGGGGCGAATTCTCGGGCATTTAAAGCATACATAATTTGTACATATTAAGTTGGGTTTGATGTATTTTCTTTCGTATTTTTTTTACATATAAACAGAGGAATATTTGATGTATAAAGAAACAAATTCTATTTTAGTGACACCCACGGTTTTATGGAATTTCCAGTTTGTAATTTGGGCTGTACAGTCAAATTCCTAATTAGCAATAAAAAACTTTTTTTTCTTCTCGTACTTTTTTAAAATGTAAAATAAATAGTTGTCCGTTTTACGTACCCTAACTTTCATCATGCTCTTTCGCGTTTTGACGAATTTAAATTCACCCAACATAATGATTTAATTGATTTATGATTTGATTTAATGATTTAAAGTCATTAATTGTTTGGGATAATTTTAGCTACAAAATATTTATTGAATATAAATGTACGATTTCAAAGAGGACATCTTACATCAATTAAAAACAGACGACTACATTTATCCGAATGAATCATCGACTAAACTTCAAGCAGTTTACATCACCTAATAATGTTCACTATTTTATATTATCACTCATGTCAATACAACCACAGAGAATAAGTTTCTCGCACATCTCTACATAATCTACATCTCTAACGGCTACTTCATCAATAGAGTGAAATACACTGTACAACCCATTCAGGAAGTGTAAAAAATGAAGTATTTATGCATGTTTAAAAACTCAATGACCGAGCACACATCAAGTAATAACCTCTTACGCTCTCAAGTTTTTTCATAAACAGAATAATTATCTAATCGAACATTTTACTTGTTCATTGCACTTTCGCATACACACATAAATTGAACTAAACCGACCTGGGTATAATAAAGGTTGATCATGGATGACGGAAGAAGATAACTATAACAACTTGGTATGCTCATTTCAAAATAAATATGTGCACACTCGAAACATAATACTAACACAACTATACGCGCATTACAATAAAAAAGTGCTATTGCTATACTAACTCTAACACACCACCATCATCATATCAACATGACCACCACTCGATCCTTCCTTCCCTGACTAGTACTAGTTTGGTGGGAGCCAGCCTGCATTCTGAGGAAGGTTCCAACTAGAAGATAATACCAGGGGTGTCGTCTTACCTTAGTGACAAAGTCCTCAGGTCCCCAGAGATGCACTTGACCTCTGTCCCAAAGAAATGGTGACACTGGAACTGGGGACCCACTCCCTCAAACCACTGACCACACATTTGACACTTGACCACTATAAACGAATATATCCAGGTGGAGAATTTGTTAATCTCCCTTTCACTCCTATCAGGAGGATCAAAATGGCTCTGATCTCTACTTTAATACCACACTCCTATATTCTATTATTCAAAACATACAATGCGCTCTTCTATCCTTGCTCTCCTATTATCTTACATTTGCTCACTTCAAAAATTTTATTCTCACTTTATTCCTGTATGCTCGTTTTTTATTTTTGTATGTGTACTCTCCGTACTTTATTCCTTGACTCACTCACTGTGCAACACTGCATTCATAACAATGTATTCAACAAAAAAGCTCATAATATAAAAATGTAACAAGATACCAGGAGTTGAAACAATCTCCGGCACTGATCATGATGTGAATGTGATTTCATGATGCACACATGTACATTTTGTGCCTCCAGTAAAGCCTTTTACAATATCCTTTTTTATTAACTAGATCTCTACTGCTTCCACGAGAAAAACATTTTTACAATAGTGAATACATGGTATATGTACATATTTATCTTGTTCTTTTTTTGTGTGTAGGTATGTATATTTTTTGGTATGCATACAAAACTAGTAGTGGTTCGGTTTGGTGGACTATACACAGGGCACAGACAAGTTTAGTTGCTCCATACCTCAAACAGATTTTTCTTTCAACTTTACCAGTTCGTTCACTCGTACCACCACCAGCATGCTAG
>JAQFXM010009043.1:0-10018 GCA_034693345.1 Entomobrya multifasciata | reverse complement strand
GAGCTAACTCCAATTTCAAGTTGGAGACATGTTCCAGGGATCGAGAATCCAGCGGACTTAGCTTCACGAGGAATATCCCCAGCTGAGCTGCTAAGTAATGATTTTTGGTGGAAGGGACCAGAGTGGTTATCAAGACCACTGCTACCTTACTTTGAGACCATATTTATTCAGATTGTGGAAGTAACTTCGTTTGTGCCGATAAGGAGTTGAAATCGTACGTTCGTTCAAGATATGTGAATGTGAAAGTGGCTGATGAGTTGAGCAAGGATAGGATAACTATGCACTTCAACCCACCAACAGCAGCACATCAAGGTGGACTTTGTGAAGCAGGCCTGAAGTCTGTAAAGTGTCATCTGAAGAGAACAATTGGAAGCCTAATATGTACTGATGATCAATTCACTACATTGTTAACAGAGATTGAAGCGGTTCTCAATTCTCGACCGCTGTACCAGCGTTCTTCCGATCCAGCAGACATGGAGGCATTGACACCGGGTCATCTTCTAATTGGTGGACCACTGACAGCAGTACCTGATGTAGACTTAGCAGATATCCCTGTGAATAGACTTTCACAATATCAACTTATCCAGAGCAGGTTGCAGCTATTTTGGAAGAGGTGGAGTATGGAGTACTTGAATACTCTTCAGCAACGGAATAAGTGGATGTGGCAACGGGACAATGTGAAAGTTGGGGACTTGGTACTGATTATTGAAGAAAGCCCTCCAAGTACTTGAAAAATGGGAAGAATTATCGAAACTGTGAAAGGTGATGATGGATTAGTGACGGTAGCGACAGTTAAAACAGCTTTAAGTTCTTTTAAAAGACCCGTTTTTAAGCTAGTTCCATTATTGAGTGATGAATGATTAAATCATTTTTATGATGTAAATTTATATTATGTAATAAGTTGAGCTTGTATTGCCAGTGGCAATGGGGGGTGTGTTTCGTACGTAAAACGTACTTTATTGTGGTTGTTATGTGACATGTCATTCTGAAATGCTTGTTAATATTATACTTTAGCTTATCTGTATTCTTTACTTGTAATTGACAATAGCCAATCATGTTAAAGGCCAATAACCGTCATAATATGTACTTGTATTGATGAGCTGTGATTTATGGGTGTAGTGTGCTTGCGTACGTGGGTTCTTTCTCTACTATCTATCCTATGCACTTGTCAGGGGCTCCATTGAGCTGTTAAATGCCCTAAAAAGCACTACTGACAATTTCTTCTTCTGCCTCCCTATCCAACCCACTACGAAAGTCTCATTACATTCCATAAGTCACGTAGTCCCCCGAGAAGATTCTCTAGAAGCTTCCATAGCGTTCTTTTGAGGAATGTGGCATTTTTACTATAAAGCAAGCTTGTGACTTATACTCTTCGCCCACTTCTGTCTTGTCAGCTACGAGAGACGTAGCAATTTGATACTTGTAAGAGACCTGAATCTTGTAATTAATAATTACTAATTAATTAATCTAATTACCTATCTGATTTGGAAAAATAAGCCAACCCTTTTCAGATATAAAACAATTACCTGCAATATAAATAAAGTTGACCGTGTTCATTTTAATACAAAAAAACAAAACCTAAACTGACTTTTACCTGTTTTTATTCCTCTGACACAACAAAGTCACATTCTTGCACACCGTAACATCCACCATAAATATTTTACAAAAGTTTATTCTATCATATCACTCCACCCGCAACAGATACTAAAGTAAACATACGTTTTTCTTAAGAATAAGTTTTGTCTGCTTTTCTCTCTGAAAACAACAAAGAAAATACTGTAAATAATAAGGAGACCTTCCATAATAGTCATGTAATCGTCAAACAGCATGACGTTTGGATGAAGATCTATTATTTTTCAATCTTATTTTGACTGATTTGGGTATTTCGACATTGGGATGGATGCCGCTTAAGGAGTTCATAATATCAGTCATCATTCGACATTCTTTCCTCCTGAGTCCATTGGTTTGGAATTCCAATCACATACAGTAATCAAAACCGAATTCATTTGAAGTAGATACTCATCACCCAAACTCTTTGCTCTCTGAAATCTCTTTTCTAAAATGTCATCCTTCACCTTTTGGGAGTATTGGATTTCCCCGACGTCTCGTAAACTGATTGAGATCACATTTCCTTCCAGGCAGTGTACATTTCTGGTACGGACAATAAAACTATGCTCTAGATATGCTATACTGACTACTAGCGTCGTTTAATTTTTAATTTCACTTCTTTTTACCGATACGAGCTTCAAGGAGATCTTCGATCGACCAGTGGTCGTTTGTCCTCATTTTTGCTTTATTAGTAACCAAGTAAATTAACTGGACAACTCTAAATTTTCCGTTATTCTTTTTATAGAAATGGCTTTAAGAGGTAGTTAAATATACAGGTTTAAATTTTATAGTAATTTTTCAAAAATTACAAAGTAAAGAATAACTTGAATAAGCTTGGCATACACACTTGAAATAATGCAGAATAAGGTAGCACAGTTGGAATTTTTTAAAATCAATTAAACACTTCATTAATGCAATACATTTTTAATGCTCACAAAACATATCTTCCCAATCCAAAAAAGTAAAAATACATAATAAGTACATAGTGCGTTTCATATGTTCGTGCGCGTGTTTGATCACAGATAACTTTTGATCCAATGCACCAAACTACCTATACTTTTCAGCATTGAGTAGGTAAAAGTCTAACGTAAAACTGAGCCAAAGCTTTGCCGTGTGGATACCACTTTCCAAAAGTAATAGCTCGGAAACGAAACAAGTTGACTTGCTTCCTTGAAGAACTTATATCGTAATTAACGGTGTTATACTTTGAAGGCTTCTACAAAATCATAATTAAGAAAAGATTACTAAGAACTTCTGGTGCATTACAGACCTATCTTTGGGCAATTCAAAAATGGTGTCAATGATTCTCTTGTGGGAAAACTCTTATTCAGGAGAAGGAAAGAAGTGGACAAGTCAAAACTAGTAAAAAGGACCTGGTCACAGCGAAAGTACAAAATATTTTACAAAAGAATGTTGGGCTGAGGGTTAGTGAAATAGCGCAAAAGGTTACGCTACCCATGAGTAATGTTTGGCATATATCACATAGTGCATGTGCCCTATTTCTGAGATGTACGGGATGGGTTTACCGAATTCGGCATCTCTTAGAAAACACATGTGCAAAATCGATTTTTGATGAAAATCAAACCCCCTGTCGTTCCTTGTCCTTCCGCTTCAGAGACCAAATAGTAGCCCCGATTGAACCGCCTGCTTATTTTGACTAACTTAAAACCAAGATTTCGAAATTTCATCGACTATTTAGAAAATTATGTCAAATTGAAATTTGTAGTCCAAAAAATGCCCTGGAAATCGAGATTTTTGCCAAAATACTTGCAGCAACGGTGCTCCCATGTGTAAGCAGCTGGACCAAATTCCTTTGGCATATTTAAGCTAGACTCTTTCCTATATAATGTGGAAAGAAACAGGTGGTTTGGTGCATTAGTTTAAAAGTTATAAGTGATCAAACACGCGCACGAACATATGAAACGTACTATGTACCCTATTTTAAATTTCATTTTTAAAGATAGAACAATAATTCAATAAACTTGCACGCTAGGTAAAACTTACTGTAAACCATCTCGAAAAATGTAATGTCAAATATTTTTGTGAGTGACTTCATATTCATTACCATGTAAGTCACAATGACGAAGTAGACCAAATGATGCCAGCTAAACAGAATTGATGTTTTTCATTGTTTCAAGTCAGAAAGAGTACGCCAAGAATAACAACACAGTAAATGCATGGAAAGTAAAAAAACTGTACAATTTGTGTAGATTTAATTAACGTAAACGTGTAGGAATAATACCAAATAAAATGCATAGTATCTTTTATGCCTATATGCATGCCATCACGTCACATAATGAAGTTGTACCTGGACGAATATAACTTAGATTTAGATTTTAGTTATGTTTATTTTAAGAGTTCAATAAGAAATATTTTGTCAAAATTATAAAGGTAAGATGCTAAATGTGTACATTGTGGATTACAACATTACAAGGTTGAAATGTGGGCATGTATGCATACATTGTTAATTGAAATAAGGAATTTGTACTATTTATTGGTCCATCAATCGCACAAGTCACGTACTCCGGAGCATAATATTGTCTACATTATCTTCATACAATTTTCTTGAATCTGAACTGACTTTTAACCTGAGTAATTTAATAAATTGTTCAATTTTATATTATTTTTTGGAAAGTTTTAAACTGCTCATAAAATGGATAGTGTAGTACAAAAAGCAGGTCGTACAGCTGTAAAAGAAAACGACGCTTTTAGTCCGGATTCTGTCCATTTACGATACATTCTTCCTGAGGAGGTAAGCCAAATAAGAATAATGAGCCAATCCATAATTCGGGGTCAAGGTTTCTAAATTTCCAATTATTTTTATATTTTTCCTAATGTAAAAATTGCTATTATTTTATGATTTTAGATCTGGACACTAATCACTGAAAAATTACTGAAGAGAAGCCCATCCCAATTTCACAGCCTTGTCAACTCATCGCTCTTCTTTCGGAAACTGCTATCTCGTCAAAGAACCGAACATTATTTTCACAATACATTTCAACTTGTTGCGTCAACAGTATGGCGAATCGAAGGTCTTGAAAAATTACCAGTTTCGGACGTTTTAAAATGTCGAGAAGTGTGTTCCAAGTGGAATGCCGATGTTGACAAGTTGATTCCCGAGAAATTTCAACACTTTGGTAAAGGATCAGCTAACAATCAATTAACTTCAGTTGGGAAGGCCTTTGAAACTATTTTGGAGAATAATTGGTTCACAAATTTCATTTCACCGATTGACAGTGACAACGAAAAAACTGTGCAACGGTTTGTCCACCATTTTGAGAATACTCATCCGCCGGCGGATCAATCAAATAGTAGAAATCCTCTAATTTGGGGAGATCTTTCCGTTGTACTTATAACACCCGAGGATAATGATGATGATATCGAGCGATACGAGCTTTATTTGGAAGATATCTCTTCAGTCTTATCAAAGTATGGCAGCTATCTCCACAAATTTTCAGTGGACATTGACAGACATGACAACTATGAAGAAGCTGAAACATTGCAACAGTGGTTTGTGTATATGCCAAATGTCACCATGCTAAAATTTGAGAGTGATTGGTGGGTTAATAAGGATGATTATTATCCAGTGGACTTTTCATTGCCAAAACTCCAAAATTTGCAGACTTTGGAAGTTAAAGGCCTTCCAGACCCAGTTCTCAATCAGTTGATTGATCAGAACGGCCACATTTCTTCACTGATCTTGTCGTGGTGGCATCCGAACTACGCGTTTTATACACTTCATCTGCCAAATCTTAAGAATTTAGATGTTGAGTTTGATTCGCATTATATTATTGATAGCCTTGGTTCTTGTCAAGTCAACTGGCCTTTGGAAGATTTGAAACTTACATTTACCCAACATGACGATGATGATGACGCTTTTGTTGGATATGCTGATTTGTTTCGAGTTTTGGAAGACAAGTTTTCGCTTACACTTGTTTCGCTGGATTTAAGTTTGGATGTAGATAAAGAAGAAGCGAAAACTGCATTTTATGAAGAGTCCTACTATGGGAAACTTTATCTGCCATGTTTGAAGAAAATTGAATTATATTTTGGTGGGGCCCTTGTTTGTTTGGATTTCTTGGTAAGAATGAAGCATACGTTGGAAGAAATATCTGTGCAGGTTGGTTATGAATATCCGGCGGAGCTAAAGGATGTGGACATAAACGCTAGTGACCATACTGTCCAGTTTATTGGTTTTGAAGACAAGATGTTCGAGTCAAATGTGTGGACAGTATTTGAAAAGTTGAAGAAATTTGAGGTGACTGCTCGTTGGATTGGATTGACATACAGACAAAGGAGGTTGTATCTTCGGGAGGAATGGATGAAATGCAATATTATAGGTAATCAAATTTAAAAGTGTGTACAAACAAATATTGAACTTAAAATTATTAATTCTTCTTTTTTGAGTGTGTGACAAAAAGCCTGTTAAAATTAGTAAGTCTTTTCTGGTATGAATTTACAAATTAAAGACAAGTATTTAGTATTTTGCGTTAATATTTTTTTAAAAAATATGTTAAGAATTGAAGATTACCAATTTTTAATTTTTTATAAATTGTGTAGAACACAATTTTGACATCTGCTATAAATAATTAATTTAAAATGATTTATTTACCAAGGTAAATCTGAGTAATCAAATGTCAGCAATATATAAATAGTAGAGCAATACAGTTAAAAGCAATTAGGAAGCAATACAACTAATGAAATTTTGTAAGCAATTCTACAAACGTTGGCCTTCCTTCGGGAGACTTGTGCCAACATGTCTGCATTATTGTGAACTTAAATATTTGCCAAAGTAATCTAGTTCGGTCAATAATGAAATAGTTTTTTTTTGCCTACCAAATATTCATAAAATATGAACTGCAAAAAGGTAATAAGCTGTTAAGTTACAATTTATTTTTATTCACTGATCAAAATAAAATAAACACGTAAACCAACTAACAGCTCGTATCAAAAACAACTAATTAACCTCTAATTAAGTTTGTATAATTTGAAAAAGTACAATAATTTCAATTTCATTTTATTTTTTCCGACGAAATCAAAAAACTACAACAAATTTGAACAAAGTGAAAGTGGAACATCATCATCAACAGCCAAAGAAACCACAACACAAAGTCAACCGACAGCTAAATTCAGTTAGCCTTCCTTTTCCTAATATACTTCATCGGCCCATTCGGTTTAAACTCCGCCCCTTTCTCCTCATGACCTCTGACATGTGTTGCCAGCACCTCCTTGTGCCTAAATCTCTGCCCACAAATTTCACAGGCAAACGGCCTCTCCCCCGTATGTATCAACTTGTGCTTTTTCAATACATTACCCGCCGTAAAACTCTCCCCACACTCATCACACACCCACGGCCTTAATCCCAAATGAACACTGTCCCGATGCGTCTTCAAACCTTGTGGAAACGCGAATCCCTTCCCACAATCCTCACAAACAAATGGCTTCTCTGTCACATGCATCGTTAGAGTGTGACCTTTCAAACTCTTCTTTGACCCAAATATCTTGCCACAACCCTCCACCTCACATTTCCATTCTTTCTGATAGCTCATCCCCGCGTGTTCCTTCCTGTGCCTTGAAAATGTCGCCTTTTGATGAAACGTCTCCCCACAAATGTCACAACGAAATGGATCCGCTCCATGCTCTCTAATTTTATGACCTATTAAAATTATATCCGCGCTGAACGAAGCATCGCATATGTCACACTTGTGTACTTTATTTTTCTTCCTCTTGTCCACTGCTAATGGACCATTATCTTCCCTGTGATTTTCATACTGATGCTTAGTCAGCTCCGCTTTTTTCCAAAAACACTTATTCTCACATTGTCCACACTTGTATCTCTTCGCACAAAGCTTGTGGACCCCCCAATAGTGATCCCGGAACTCCGAATACTTCAAATACTTCACTGGCTTATCACCATCACCATCCCCGCAAATGTCACAAGATAACCCAGAGTCCCTGTGCTCCCATAAATGTTCCACCCACGCATCTCGCTCTCCAAACTTGAGTGGACACTGCTTACATCCAATCACCTCCGAAATTCCATGCTTATCTTTTAAATGTCCCTCCATTTCTTCAACTTTGACATGATCCCCACACTTGTCACAATTTTGACTAACTTTTCGTCGAGTTCGATGCACATGCAAATGTAAAAATATACTTTGCTTCACAGCAAACATCTTTCCACAACCGCTTATCGGACATTTTAAATTCTTCGGCAAGGTTCCTCTTTCATGTTCATTAGCCACAATGAGGAGCAAGTTTAATCCTCTGATCTGTTGTAAATCCGCATGTTTCACACTTCAAACCAAATTTAATTTGTTCGCAAATTTTCCTACAATTTATAAATCTCTTGGCGACCAAATGCTTATCGAGCAAATCTTTAGAATGCGTAAACGCATGACGACACTCGTTAAAATTGGGGCACTTGACAACATACTCCGCTCCTCCCTCCAAGTGGCTCTCCAAATGTTCCAAAATGTTTTTCAACTTGACTGGTTCACCACAAACGTCGCAAGGTTGACCACCAATTAATTGACTTCTAGTTTCACGCAATTTGAATTCAAAGTCGGGATGTGTCGTTTTATTCCTGCTTTGATGAGCGTACAGTTGTCGATGAGTTGAAAATCTTCGGCCACAACTGCAAGGAAATTTGTTTCGAGGGTCGAGTTTCTCCAGTTCAATCATTATTTTGGTGTGACAAGACATTTTATGTTTGAAGAGGGATTCTTTCGTAGGCATAGTCCAGGTGCAGGCCTCCAAGTCACAAGTAAACCCACCGGAAGTAGCTTTTCCACTTGTGTGACATTCTTTCTTATGTGTAAATAGGGTTGTCACAAGTTTAAATTTCCTAGTGCACCCATTTACATCACAATTAAATTCATTATTTGCCAAAGATGATGGCACTGGTCCTGCTTCCGGTCCCAGTATTTTTTTCCGTTTCTTCGAAACGGTCGCTGAAGAAGAAGAAGTAATTTCAAGTGGATCTTCGGATGGTCCATTTTGACTTTCAATTAGTGTCAATGGTTCTTCTTCACTTATCCATTCTTCATCATCCTCCTCATTACTATTATCATCCTGTTCAGATTTTAGGTAGTCTGGGTCGTCATCCTCTTCCCATTCCCAATTCGAGTCATCCTCCTCATCATCCTCCACGGCATCTTCATTACCAGCACCATCTTTATCCCCGTGGTCCTCCAAGCTATTCGAAACGTCATCATCACATTCCATTTCATCTGTAATTTTTTCAAAAGTAAATTTAAATTTAGTTTCCCACATCAATTACATTTACAGTATTTATATTTATTTTACACAACAAATTTTTACGAGCAATTTCAATTACGCTTTGCTTACCTTCATCTTTAACCTCGTGTTCGAAATCCCACAAGGCGACACCGACACCCTTTCTTCTCGACTCCTTCCAAAGCATTTGGATTTGTCGAACTTCTTGTCTCACAGCCTTCATCAGATGGTCCACAACCACAACCTTATCACAACATCTTTGACAAATTGTAGGTTGTTACAGTTCCAAGGTTTTTGACTTAAACCCTAACTCTTCAGGAATCACATTTTCTAAAGTGATTTCTTCAGAACCTTCAGAAGATCCAATATTTTCATTCCTGTCATTTTTCAGAGCCGCCCAAATCTCATTGAAGGTCCTCAGAAATCCTGGACTAGTCACCACCGACCAATCTGCGGCAACTTCCGGTAAATCCTCGTTTGAATTTTGACCTCCATTATTAGTCAAATTACTCTTCTCCCTTGTCAACTTTTTCAAACAAATAATGCAACTATCCTGTCCACTCAACATATTTTTTGCACACTGTAAATCTTCCATCTTTCCAATTTAAACACTGACCAAATTAAAATTTATTTTCAAAAAATTAAATGCTTAAAATTGAATTTTCAGTTCGGTGCGTTTCCTTGACATTCTTGTCTTGTTGTTTGTTTACATGTGCATCAGCTGAGGAATGTGCATGCATTTTTCCATCAGCTGTGCATTTTTTGATCTCTGGTTTGCCGTTCGCCTTCATTCGTTCAGCTTCAGCCAGAAACTGAATAGCAAAAAAAACAGTAAAATAGTTTGCATTGCAGAAACAATGAACAAAATTAATAATTAACTAAAGATTAAAATAAATTCAGCAGAAATTCAATCAGAAAACTATGAAAATTATAAGAACAATTTTTTGATTAATTCTGTAAAATTAATAGATTTTAAAAATTTTATTATATTAAAATAGAAAAGTGCAAGTACCAAATTTACATCAAATTCAACCATTAAAATAACAATCAATTTCACAATTTTATATAAAATCCTACTGCCCCTTCCTTTTCCGAATCTGCTTCATCGGTCCATTCGGCTTAAACCCCGCCCCCTTCTTCTCATGCGCCACCTTATGCCTCCTCAGCACCT